>OMLJ01112555.1:0-11040 GCA_900302595.1 Gadiculus argenteus
CGGGGCCAGTGTGAGCGTCTCCCGTAGCGACCGAGCGACCCCGCCCCTGAGAGGAACCTTCGATGTGGAGATCTACGGCGGACGCGCTGAAGGTAGGTCACAAAAATAGGGCCCATGACCAATAACACCCTCCAGGTGATGTCATGCTAGTAGCCCCGCCTACTTACCTCCTGGACTCTGTTAACCGATATCATTACGGATGATAATCTATTGTTCGTTAATATTCAATGTCTAGCCCCGCCTTCTTTAATTGAGGGTCAGTCCATCAATAGTCCACGATGGTGTTAGTGTTTTGCCGTGTGTCAATATTAAAACTGAATTATATACTTAAACCGAGAATGTCGTAGTTTAGGCTCCTTTTTCTCGTGCAATATTGAAAAATTAAAGGCAATATTTCAAACAAGGAAAAAAAGCACAGACTGATCAGTCAGCGTTACAGCCACCCGTCGTTCGTGTCGGCCAATCACAGCAAGTTCACAGCAGAGGTTTGTAGTCAGTTAGTCAGTTGGTGGAGAACTACAATTCAACATGGCCGCCCCCCACCCCCTGCGTCAGGTCTCTCGGTGGACATCGGCGAGGAGGACCTGAAGCACGCACTGGAGGGCATCCCGGGGATGGGCCAGGTCCAGGTGAAGGACATTGGCAGCTGCCGACGCCCCAAGTGGACGGTCACCTGGATGACCGCGCCCGGAGACCAGCCGCTGATGAAGGTGCGGAAACAGGCACTTTTGCACTTAAAAATAGTACTTAGCATTGTGTAGCGTCTTATCCTATGGTACCTTAGCCTATGGGTTAACCTTTTAATCTTAGCGGTGGTTAGTGCTTGACACTTGGTTCTATCAACATCCTTACTGTACCGACACACCGATTAATTGTTTCTCTTCTTCTGACAAATGTACTTATTGTAAGTCGATTTGGATAAAAGCGTCTGCTAAATGCCCTGTAATGTAAACGTAAATGTAATAAAGTCGAATCCCATGAATTTCCCATGTCCATATGAGGACGTCATTTCTTGAAGCTCTATTATTAACGCTTGCCCGTCTCTCTCACAGATCAATGGCTCGAACGTTATGGGGAACAATCCAGTGGTGGAGGCGAAGGAGAGGGTCAAGGGAGGGCAGTTCATGAGGAACATAGGAGGAGAGCTGATCCGCACGCTGGAGAGCACACCGCAGGTACGAACCGCCGTACCGTGAGATCGGCACCGGGTTTGAATCCAGGGCACACTGCTGCTGGCTCAACAGGGATGTGAACGCTGTTGTGGTGGTTACTGCAGGTGGAGGTGATCATCAACGGCATCCCATCCAAGTGCTCCGGCGACTGTGGCTTCCAGTGGTCTGAGGACAGCACCCCCGTCGTCACGGGAATCTCCCCAACGCAAGGTGCGGCTTTTGGTCCCAAACCCGTCCTGCCGACCGCAACCCTTGAGCAAATCTGCCTGTGAGGAGCTGACAGCTTTGGGGGGATGGATATGTTTCAGGTTCTGAAGGCCTGGAGACCCAGGTGACCGTCACAGGGACGGGATTCGGCGGGAACGCCTCCATCATGATCGGAGACGCCGAATGCGAGGTTCAAGAAGTCACGGGTAAGCGAGAGGTTTTTCTTCACGAAAACATTGACTTAACATTGACTTCATGTACACTTATTGTATTTTGTGCGTCCTGGCACTTAATATACGCACTTATTGTATATTGTATGGCCTGCCACTTAAAAAGTACTAGTAGTACTTTTAAGTATTACTTTACTTTGTAGTAGTACTTAGCATTGTGTAGTATCTTATCCTAGCTAGCTTTGTTGTATGTGGGGAATTGGTTCTATGAACATCCTTACTGTACCGACAGCAATATATTGTTTCTCTTTCTTCTGACAAATGTACTTATTGTAAGTCGCTTTGGATAAAAGTTTCTGCTAAATGCCATAACTTTACATTTGTTACTTTACATTTTAAGTATTAACCACTGAATCACTCCAAACAGTTGCTCATATCTCCTATGTATTCAGAGTGTTTATTAAAGTGTTGATTGACATGGTCCAGCCACGACCGCGGTGTGCAGCATGGGCCGCGCCCCTGCTGGCACCTACCCAGTGTGGGTCACCTTCCTGTCCCTGGGCCGGGCCCCTTACCAAGGAAACTTCACCAACCTGCTCAAAGTGACGTCCATCTCTCCGCTGTCTGGCAGCGTGGCAGGTACTGAACCTGACACACAGCCTCTCATACCATTAATGCTCCCACGGTTACTCCTACTGTCACCACGTAGTAGTATCCAACACAACTAGTATCCATTACAGTTAATGATATAATTAACAACTATTTCACTATGTTACTACTATCACCGCTATAATACTACTGCTGTAATTTTCATAGTACCGTCTATTATAATAAGAATCAGTCATCAGAACAACGATATATGCCTGTATGGCAATCATGATAATCGTGAGAATAATAATCATTCACAATCAAAACAGTATTGCAGACCTTTTTTTCAAATCTGGAGTGGGAATATTTGGATATATTTGGAAGAGTTTTTAAAGTTGTAAAAAGATATATATTCTTCCGAGAGACGTTTTTAATGGTTTAAACTTCTCTCAAACTTCTCTCAAACAATGAAAAAATAAATATATTAAAAACTTTCCAACTTTTAAATGTAAAACATTTAAATTAAACTTTTTAAATCCATGACATGACAGATGTCCCCTGTGTGTGTGTGCTTGCGTGTCGCTGCGCCCCTACCAGGCGGATCGCTGCTGACGATCTCAGGCTTCGGTTTCGGCGAGGACACCATGGTGACGGTCGGTGGCGAGGAATGCAGCGTGGTGGACGTGCGCTTTGATGAGCTCGCGTGCCGGACCCCCGCGGTGAGAGCGCTGCCCAGCGACGCCTCAGTAGGCAGACACAACAAGCGTGTGAAAGCCATTTGGTTTCATTGTTTCCAGTGCTGTACAGGTCTGTTGTTGTTTTGGTATCTGGGATCGCAGCCAGGTGTGTGCCAGGGCCAGACAACCAGGACGTCTGGCGTGTTGGGTCATTGTGTTTGAACTTCCTTGTTATGCCGCTTGCTGTTTGAATTCCAAACGTATAATTATGAGGGACTTAGTTGTGATGCACTTGATTGATTTTACATTTGTGATTATTTTGATTGTTAATTGTAAAAGAAACAAATCATTTTAAATGCACTTTTGTTCTGATCTGTGTAGCTACTGTGCAATTGTGTGCAGTTATGTATTTTCTTTTTACTTACTTGTCCCTCCCCACTCAATGACTCAACGTGATTGTACTTCTGAACAGGAGATTTACTTCACATGAAAACAACAACCACAGCGTACTCAACAACCCGTTCGATAAGGCTCATAAGCTCATTGATCGCCTATCAATAACCTGTTGATCATGTGTCTCCAGGCTGCCAGTGCGGGCTCTCAGAGTGTGACGGTGTGGGGGGGAGACATGAGCCAGACGGCGTCCAGCTCCTTCAACTACGACGAGAGCCTCACCCCTCTCATTGACGCCATGTCCCCCGAGAAGACCACCGTGATCGGTGAGTTCACCTGGTTAGCTTTTCATCCCCCGGGGACTAACATTGAACACAGGTTCATCTCACTAGGGAGCTCAAGGATTCCAGGTTCAGGTAGGGGCCTGGACATGGTGGGGAATCGAACTTGGAACCTCCCAGCTGGCGGTGGATAAAAGCCTAGCCATTACGCTGTCCTGCCTCGGATTCCCAGTGGAAGGTTCTGGGTTCAAACCCCAAATGTCTGCAGTCTGCGTGTAGGCATCCCTGAGCAAGATGCCCCCTAACCCCTACCTGCCCATTGATGAGATCTAAACCACAGGCCTGTAAGACTCCACGTCTCTTCGGACAAAAGCATCTGCTTACTGACTCATTAGCCGTCATAGGACACAGGTGCTAGAGATGGTTCAACGCCCAGTCAGGTTTGGGGCAGCCCAGAGTGGCCACTCTTTCTCCAAGGTCAGCAGACATCCTATATGAGCAAACATACTCACAGATACACAACTCTTTGTCCCTGTCCACGTTGCTCTGTGTGGTGTGTAAGCACAAGAATAGGCGTCCATGTTTAAGGCTCAGTTTGATTTAAGTTCAGTGCAGTTTAGTCCGTCTCTCGCAACAGGTGAGGGCTAACTCACCTGTTGCAAACCAAACAAGCTGCTCGCAGGGGAAGAAAATGTACCAAACCATAAGTAGACTCCTACAGAGAATATCTATAAGGGGATTAACATTGTTATGTGACCAGACACAAAGGGAAGGGTACACTCAACGATGAAGTAATAAGGCCTGTTTTTTATGTTTACACAGTTAGAGCTGGGTTGGATGGAGAACTTGGGACACTTTGACCACACCCACCTCTGTGAACTGCATGACATTCATGCTGCTGAGTGAAATACTGAGTGAAATACTGTGCAGTGAGTCAGACGGCCAGACAATCTTAGACATTTAGAGGTTAAGAGCAGTCCTGTTGCTGTTGGTACCTCACTCATTTATATTGGAACAGTGGACTGATTTTGGGGAGACTTTTTGGAAATGTTTCCCGAAATGTGTCCACATGTGTTTGTTTGTGTCTTGTGTTTGAGTGTGTGCGGGCATGCATGTGTGCTTATGTGTTTGTGTGGCGTGCCGTGTGCATATGAGCGTTAGATTCAACCATTGCCAAAATAGATTGTGTTTTCACCTCTTATTGTCATTGTGCCGTGCAAAGCAACGAGACAATGACAATAAGCATGAGGTGATCCTGTTCCGGACCAGGGCAGGCAACATGTCGTGATACGTGGCCGCAGTGTCCGTTCTCCTTGGGTAGTTTCCACTTCTGTCTCAGGTTTACTATTGTCTGCATCGCTGAGGGGCTGATAGCAACCTATTGTCTCTCTCTCTCTCTCTCTCTCTCTCTCTCTCTCTCTCTCGCTCTCTCTCTCTCCACTATAGTCTTGTGAGTCCCCGTCATGGTTAAATGATGACTTGCACGTTTTTCCAGTATTTCCAGTATTTAATTACCCTAACCCTCCCTCCTGTTCCTCTTTGAGTGACAGACATTTCATCACACTAGTTACAAAGAATGTAATCAACACTGTCCCAACACACTATTGTTTTGGAAAATAATTGTGCTGGTAATTGCCCCCTTATTACAACACACACGCACACGCACACGCACACGCACACACAAAGCCAAACCTCTTAATTACACCGAAAGCCATTCAACACCTGAATGCGTCAATGGAACACACACACGCACATACACACACACACACACACACACACACACACACACACCAACACACACACTAACATGTACACATACTAAGATGCACACATACCTTGTGTCTCGCAGGACACCGGGTTCTCACCATCACCGGCTCCAACCTGGGGAGCTCGGCCAATGAGACGGCGGTGTTCATCGGCCACCGTCCCTGCCCCACGCTGGAGTGGTTGCCTAGCAACCTGACCTGCCTGCTGCCCGTGCTGCCCCCGGGGCGGTACCGGGTGGACGTCAGGGTGGGGAACAACGGAAACCCCCGCACCAGGTACATTACAGAGCTACTGCCTAACACTGGGCTCTCTACTGCCTAATTATCTCGTTATCTCGATATAACGAGGTGTAAAAAAGAATGATTATGAACATGGCCTCTCTAGGCTTTTAATGAATATATTCTTTAATATTTAAATCAATACATACAGTATATTTCATCTTAATCTTAATGTTGATGAATTCAAATGAACTTGGAACATTACGAAAATAAAGGAACTTAATTGCCCTCTCTTGCAACGCTTCATAAAAAGCCATTGTGCATCTGACATATGCCGCACCCGTTAACTTCTCCGTTAACTTCTCAGTCTTCGTCAAGCACAAGGGGGCGTAGATATTTCTCAGTTGTTTTCTCGAGATCACAAAATAATTGTGTGGTTTTCTCGAGATCTCAAATGAATGACCTTGTTATCTCGATATAACGAGGTGTAAAAAAGAATGATTATGAACATGGCCTCTCTAGGCTTCCATAATGAATAAAAAAGGGCATTAATAAATGACTAAATTACTTAATATTCATTAAGTCATTCATAATTGAAAAAAAAAAAAAATATCATAGATTGATAATAATGAATAAGTAAATAAATGGAGTAATGAATCATGGTAATAAATGAATGGTAATTTGTAATAATAATTAATTATGACACAGCAGGGATTTTAAAACAACGTTTGTACTAAAACATTATCAAACAGAAATGGTAGAATTAAACAGAAATGTATTTATTTATCGACCAACACCTTCAATATAGTCAATATAATATAATAAAATAATCAATATAAAACTAATAAAATGAGCTTTCAAACCTTGCAAACACTCACCTCCTCAACCCCGGCTCCTCCCCCTGCTCCCAGCCCCGGCGTGAACGCCAGCATCGAGTACGTCCTGGAGGTCCACAGCGTCTCCCCCAGGGTGGGCTCCCTGCTGGGGGGCACCCGGCTGACCGTCTGGGGCGCTGGCTTCAGCCCCGACGCCTCGCTGCTCAGGGTCTCCGTAGGTGAGTCCCACTAGCGCACCCTGCAGGGGACACCATAGGAATATAGCGGAGGACATCACAGACATGGAGAGACATTAGACTAGCCTGGCTCCGCCTGTCTACGTACTTCCGCTCAATTTCTTTTCCCTACAGTACTCGGTCTGGAATAGCTTGATCCGCCTTTGTTTACTCCGGCAAGATCACGCCGGACCAACCAGTGAACAGAGGGCGTTCCCGAGAGCCATTACGTTTAAGTTGCGCACTGAGTTTGAAACGTTTACGCTGTTCCACACTCCAGTCCAGCGGTGGCGCATAACATACGTCATTACCAAACGTTAGTGATTAGTTTAAAGGAAATCCAATGATTTCAAACTTCAGACAAGCGTCCACCAACCAGGAAATAAACGTTTGCCGATGGACCTTAGAGAGTCTGGTCTCCAGGCTACCACTGGCCCACTAGCCCATATGGATAATCCGGCCCTGCGTGTGGACCTGGAGAAGCTTGAATTCTGCCTTGAAGAGCGTGTGTTCAAGGACTTCCCATGGGATGAAGATGCTGCTGGAGGACTTTATGAGCCCATGTAAGAGTCCCGAGGGGCGGACCCTGGGCTGATCCTCTCTCCAAACCGCACCCACAAAACCTCACTAGCGGGTAAATTACGCTTGGTCGGTACACGGCTAATGAGACGACTGGATTTAGCTCTTTAGGTCTGCGTAGATGGCTTCACTGGCACATTTCTATTTATAAAGCTATTAACGGTAATCTACCTAGCTATCTCGCTAGTTTATTGACCTGGAATCACTCCATATACAATCTCCGCTCCGTTAACACTCTGGCTCTAAATATTCCATGTACAACAACTGAATTTGGTAAGACTGCTTTCAGTGCTGCTGTTATGCTGTGTTGGAATCTGCTCCAAAAAGTTTTAAAGCTTTCTGTTTTTATCCCACTTGGACATTTTCAACAATGTACTTAAACAATCCAAATCTGAACAGTGCACATGTTTCCAATGACCCCCTTCATTTTTTATTGTTTTTACATATAGCCTATGTAAATCTGTTTAGTTGTGTTGTGTTGCTGGCTTGTGTCACTGTTTTTCTGTTGGTCTGTCTTGTCATCATGTCTTCCGTGTTGTTTTGTCCTTCTAGTCTGTCTTATCATCAATGTTTCTGTGTAACTTGTTGCCTCAGGTCTCCCTTGTAAAATAGATTTTAATATTTCAATGGGACTTTGCCTGGTTAAATAAAGGATAAAAAAATGTGCCAAATATTTTCTGTTCTTTCCAATAAAATATAAGTACAAACAAACAAAGTACTTGTACTACTTCTCCTTACACTGGCTATTTGTAAGAACTGAGGATGCAAAATCCACACATGAATCACAGTATGAACAACGCTTTTATAATGAAAATATCTTTGCAGTTATAATTAAAATATGTTTTCATTATAACTGCAATTGAGTGGAACTTGCTATAGCAGGGAGCCGTCAACAGCAACACATCATAGGCTTATGGAACAGCTGACCATTCAAAGCTCTCTTAGGTAAATAACAACAACAGCACCTGAAGAAAGAGAAAGTACGATGTGAACTTAAAAAAGAATGCATGAATTGTAAGATTGGACTATTATGTGAAGATTAGTTATGTACTATGTGAATATTATGTGACAAAACGGAAAGATCCTTTCATTTTGAATGAAGGTTTTGTGGTGTAAGTGCTCAATTAGACGTAATTAAACATAGGCATCAGTTGGAGCAAAATCGTGTGCCTGCCTTCTCTTCAGTTTATCCTCAGCTTTGAACATTTAATGTTACTAGTTCCAAAAACAAGAAAACTAAATAGCGTCCTCCAAACGTGGTATTCTACAGTAATACCTTGAAATAAAAAACATGTCTGATGAAGAATTATTGATGCAGGACTTGGTTGTTATTGGGTGTGTATCTAGGTGTATGGTTGCGTGTGCGTGTGTGCGTGTGTGCGTGCGTGCATGCATGTGTGCGAGTGCGTGCGTGCGTGCGTGCGTGTGTGTGTACGTGCGTGCGTGTGTGATTGTGTGTGTATACTCTGAGAGCTACAAAGCAGGTCTGCTTCCTAGACCCCTGCTAGACCTCCCAAGCTGCCTTTCAATTAGGAGGTACTCTCCTCTCCCACCCGACATGTAAGTGATTCCAGGCGGTCCTTTACCTTAATGGGTTATGACGTGGTCCTCCTAATGAGGCTGGCCACTATCCTTCTCCCCATTATTAATCATCCTCTTGAAGTTTGGTTAATATGTTTGACCCTGATTCTTATCAAATACCATTCCAATATATTTCTAAATCAGAAGATCTTTTTATCTCATAACTTTCGTCATTACCGGGGTTTCAACTGAGACCTGACCTCACGTAGCATGTTTAAAACTGTTTTTCTATGTGTTCGCTGTCATCATGGTTTGTGTTCAACCTTGAACATTTGTTCAGATCCTCTGTCTCCTTCGTTCTCTTTGTTGCTCACAAACACCCCCGTCATTTCCTCATTAGTTATTAGTTGTTCTCTTTCTTTCTCTCTCACAAACTCTATATACTCTTGTTCATTCACCGCCTTTTTCTCTCTCAAAGCTTTTCCTACCTCTCTTTATCTCGCTCTCTCTCTCTCCAGCTGTTGTAAGGAAGAACAGCAGGGGAATGTTGTCTCGTGTTTTTTCCGGGTGTGTGCGTAGTGCTACGTTACCGCCCTGTGTTTTCATATAGACCTGTTACATAATAGGGAACAACCTGTTCGGATCTCACTTCAATCACTGGCCATGTTTTCTTTGAAAGCCTGTCAGCAGCCCGGAGGCGATCACGGCCGTATACATTATGTTTTCATCCCTCTGGATTTCTGTGGACTGCTGTGGTGTTCAAACCCCCCGGCATGGCAATTATGAGAACCCTCCAGCTTGGTCCCTCGGTGTCACGTGAAGCTATGCTTTAATTGGACGATTAGAGAGGGATCCAACATTCTAGGCATTAAGAGAGGACACTGTCCTAAACTAACACGTCCACTTAGTGCTTTTACGTGGAAGGCATGTGGTGCGTGCTGCGGTTCTGTGTGTGGCCTCTCAGGTTCAATGATCGATTGGTGGAAAACAGCGGCAGAGTGAGTCAGTCATCTGAAATTGTCGACTGCCGTCTGCCACTCAGAGACCTCTGTCCTTAATCACATCATCGTTATTCAATGGACGCCACTCAGGAGCTTGTGCCGCACACTGGTGCTGTATTCCATTATCCATACTTCCTTGAGTACACTTAACCGTAGTACACTATCCGCACTGAGTATGCTAAGTTTCAGATGCCAGTGTTGTTCCAAAACGAATACTCCGTGGTGCACTAACCGGAAATGACAAACGCGACTGCCGCCGTGGCTCCTCCCCCCGCAATAAACATCCCACTTTGAACGGTGAATTCTTTACGCATAGTAGATAAAAAGCTATAAAAGCTATGAAAGCTATAAAAACAAAAAAAATGACTAAATTAATGCAAGCTATGTGGAAAATACGCTGACGTTGTTCTCAGCCTGGCTCCGCCTCTTCCCCTATGTAGCTAAGATGGCGGCCGTTGAGTACAAGAAGTGAGCATCGATCGATTTTCCCCCAATTTCCTCTCCTGCTGTCCGCTCTGTCATCACTGCTGATGCGGCTTTGAAGCAAGGCACTGCATGGGGTCAAGCCAAAGGGTGATCTGTCGACCAATGGGAGGGCTCGGCTTGTGATCAGTGCAGATCGGATAACGCCATTGGTCACACACTTCATTCCGATGCGGATCACAGCCTGCGGAGCTGATCTCCAGGGTCTAATCAGGGTGTTAGTAAGTGTCCTGACTAATTATGAATGAAAATCAAATGTGACCTGAAATTACTTAATCGCTGGATTTCTATCATCGAGATTCACAACTGTATGAGAGGACCTCAACTAACCTCAGGCTAGCCCCAAAAACGCAGTGTAGAGCAAAGCAGAACTCCAGTGGGAAATTAAGTTTGAAGCACTTTCAACATTACTTTCAACATCAATATCCAGACAGATCCATCCCTCCATAAGTTCCTCTGTTCTGGTTGTAATGAATTTCAAGCAGATTGTTTTTATTTTGTGCGCTTTAGTTGTTTTTCGGGGGGGTCTATCAATTATTTTTGCTTAAGAAGCATCAATGTCTGGTTGCCAGATTTTACCAGACTATTATTACCAGACAAAAACCCAAATCCCAGGAAAAGTGTTGTTTTGATAATATGTCCCCTTTAAGAGCTCTGCAAAAGAACGTCAACAAAGAAAAAACTTTAGAGCTCTGAGGAGGAACGTCAACAAATAGAACCCATAGAGCTCTGAGCAGGAACATCAACAAAGAGAACCCATAGAGCTCTGAGCAGGAACATCAACAAAGAGAACCCATAGAGCTCTGAGGAGGAACGTCAACAAAGAGAACCCATAGAGCTCTGAGGAGGAACGTCAACAAAGAGAACCCATAGAGCTCTGAGGAGGAACGTCAACAAAGAGAACCCATAGAGCTCTGAGGAGGAACGTCAAC
>OMLJ01112557.1:0-12888 GCA_900302595.1 Gadiculus argenteus
AATTGTTATTAAGTTGTGGTGTCTTGTTATAAGGCAGCTGTTGCATTCATTAAGCCACACAATCAGGGCTGGCAAGTTTCACAAAAAGTTTGGAGTGAGATTACGTGTGTTTGGGGGGTTATTTGGCAAAACGCGGTGACTTTTCACCCAACGCAGATATTATTGAAACTTAATGTTTCCAGCAATATTACATATTAAGCATAAATGGTTAGTAAAAATGTAAACGGTTGCATAATCTGATAAAACAAGCCAAATTCGGACAAATGAAATAAATCGTTTTATTTATAGGCTACATTTGCAATAAACTCAGAAGGATATGGACTTCAACCTCAATAGTCTCCAAGAACAGTTGGCCCTATTAAGAGGGCGTGGGGGGACAGGACGTCCTATTTTCACTCTCAATGCGTGAGAGTTGGCAGCTCTGCACACAAGTAGGCCTATATTGACTACACGTGCATTTATGTAGGCTACATGATTGCTATTGTTCATGCTCCAACTACTCCAGCTATTTTTCTGTTTAAATCCAGTGATGGACAACTATAGTAGGCTATATAAAGTCTTAAGGAACTAGGTCCCAAATGGCTCACTGAATTACATCAATAGGATGTAGGCAATATCGATTTACAAACTTTTTTTTCTGGAAAATGACAATGGATGGTCAGTTATATTTGTTTTGTGTAGCCCAGGCTCTTTCAAACCGTCAAATAAAACCAACATATTTTTGCAATACTCCATGGTGAGGTGACTTCACAATGCCAAACTGTTTTGCTCAACAGTCGCGACGTCAGTGTAGTCTACCCCCCACCCCCATCACTCCGTCTTAAAAACGCCACAGAACCACCAGCTCCACACACACGGCTCTCCAGACTCCCAGACCCCGGTAACATCTCATCTGGACACAGCAACGCAATGAAGCTTGGACTCGCCACCGTGGTGTGCATCCTCAGCTGTGTGTTGTGGTCGGACGGCGCGCCACCAACCTGCTATTCCAGAGCGCTCGGTTTGGGCAAAGAAACAATGGCTTTGCTGAACAAGATCCACACCTATCATCGCACGGTAAGGCGGTTCACATTGACCTCCAACTACACAGCTGGATGTCTTCGTGTCGTCAACCCGTCTTTCATCGCAGTCCCTGTGCTTGATTTCAGAAAGCCTGTGCGGGAGTTTTGCCAACGATCTTCATTGATATTCACGTGAGTTGTGTTCCACCTGGACGTGATGGAATCTGCCCAGTTTGGACCAGATTCATGGTTCATAATATTACCGGTAATCGTGTACCTGAAAATGATTTAGCTACTTAACTCAATGCGAAAATAAAACTAATAGAATGGACACTACCACAAAGAAAATTTTATCCGCGACTTTTTACTTTGAAGTTTATTAAAGAGCCCTGTGGTCGGCTACACAACAGGGGCGATTAAAGCCCCCCCTCGAAACTATTCTTTTCCTAAAATGAAGTGAACCAATTTTATTCAGGCTTCATCCAAACTGTTAGGGGGGGGTTGCTGGTCGTTTGAAAGAAAACTGTGTCCGGGAGGATTGGCTGGAGCAAATGATAAAGGCACTCATGGATATTAAGAAATAACCCACAGACTATCGGATGTCCCCCCCACCCTTTCCTCTAGTCAGTAGCCTACAGAATAAACCATTGCATCTTACTGGGGCTGCGGGCCCCCTAAAGGTTAAATCATAGAATTGCCCCTGTTACACAATGGTCAACACATTGACTGTAAATAAGTGAATTTGTATATCGTATTCATGCATCAGTTGTTTCCCTATCACTCCAGAATGCCTGCATCACGGCCAAGCTCCGGGATATCCTCTATGTGGTCTTAAACCACCCGGATCAGCACTGCAAAGAGCGTCCCCGGATCGTCCTCCTCAAACGCAAACTGGAGAACCTGTACTCCATCATCAGCAAGGTTTGTTATCGGGTAAGACGACCTTAACCATCACCATCATGACATTATATTGGCCAATGGTCTCTAGAGACTACATTGTAAGTCGGCCTAATACACAATGTCCCCACTCGATTGTCCACCAACAGGACCTGGTGTTTTTTTCGGATGACTGCGAGGCCATCGACACTGGACACATCACACCGAGCTACGGGGAGGACCGGCTGCAGCTTCTGGTGGAAGAGCGCTGAACTGCATCCTCACGGAGAATGCAATACATTAGTCCTGCACATATTCTACATAGTCAACATGTAGCCTAGTGTCACTCTAACACACATTTGACCCTCTTGGAGGTTGTGAAGCTGGGACAAAGAAACTGATAGACTGATGGTAGAGTCCTCCTGCTTTTACCTGTGCTTTCATACACCTACAGTGTTGCACAATAGTGGAGCATATAGGCTCCGCTTTTTGAAAAATCACACGCCCTGCTTTGTTGTATACAACGTGATACCAAGTAACTTGTAGAGGATAGACTGTATACAATATACAATGTAAAGTACTATGGGTACAAAATATAAAATGTGTGTGTTTTTTAAATAAAAACATTCATAGATCGCAGTGAGCAAATGTGTGGCTGCTTTCCAGAGGGACATTTTTAAAAAGGAGGAGTAGGTTTTGCTGTCTTCACAAAAACAATCAATCGCTTCACTGTTGGCTATAAGGTCAGAGAGAGAGAGAGAGAGAGAGAGAGAGAGAGAGAGAGAGAGAGAGAGAGAGAGAGAGAACAAACATATAAACACAAACTGAGAGTAGTCTTCTTTAACCCAACATTGTCTGTTACTCTCTAAAATGCTTGACAGTTAACATAGTTACCCCATATGGGTGTTCTTGCATATTTGCTCATCGATGGACTGACCTTTGATCAGCCCAACTTGGTAAGCCGAAACACACCATGCTCACAAACCTTTCCTTAAGATTTATTATTTCAAGGTTTTCAACGGAATGACTGGCATTCAGCTAATTTCCTGTGGAAAATTCTGCTCTCCTTGATGGAATGTAACATGCTATACCATGGGTCTCCCACCTTCCCAATAACACAAGCCCCGTTAGGTAGGGGGTAAGACTGGGATCCCAGAGTCCTGATGCTATCGCAGACCTTCTGGGGAGAGACACCATGGAGTCTAGGCTGGAAGCCAATATCTACAAGGGGCAGAGTAACGCCTTGTTACCTGTTTCGTTACAGTTATTCTACCAAAAAAGAAAGCCAATTCTGTGAGTGGAGGAAGGTTTCAGAGAGGGATATTAATACCCTTAATATTCCCCACTATTATTACATTTGTACATTTGTACACAGTAGACAGTGACCAGTCTACAGTGTTGATTTAACCTTAGAGACACGTTAGTTGTTTAACTACGCGTTTACAGATCCCAGCCCCCAGTTACATGATTAGTAGTAACAAATATGTGAAGTAATATGTGATCCTGCATGTTTCGAACATCAAGTGATAGTAAACTTTGCAATAACATACATGGATTGGGTTAATTGAAACCCAAGATTGTGTTTAATAGAAGAAACATTAGGACAATGACCTCACAACGCGCACACACACACACACACACACACACACACACACACACACACACACACACACACACACACACACACACACACACACACACACACACACACACACACACGTACAAATACATGTGTCATACAACGTCTTAAAACGGAGGCTGGTAAAAGAAACACTTTGGAAAATACTTTTGCAAAATTACATTTTGATGACATCTGCTGGCATAAAAGAGAAAGTACAGCGAAGATCCATCGTCCCATCCATCGACCTATCGTACTTCCAAAAATATTCTAATATACTAATAGAACCTGTGGTAGTGAGCACATTCATTTACAATTTAAAATAGTTTAATTATTAAACATTAATTAAAGTAGTACTAATTAAATAATTAAAAAACGATGCAAAGCCTTTACCAAGCTATGTTAAAGCAGGCTACCTCACGATTCTAAAGATATTGAGAAAGAGGAAATTGTATGTTTTGATTGATTTGTGTACGTTTGGGTTCAGATTATGCAAAACACACGTACACGCACACACGCACGCGCACACGCACACGCGCGCGCACACACACGAACACGCACACGCACACACACACACACAACACACAAATACATGTGTCATACAACGTCTTACAATGTGGAAATTCTATTTGACGACCATTCAAAGAGATTTAGATTTTACATGTAGGACATTTAGCAGACGCTTTAGTCCACAGCGTCACATTTGTCAGAAGAAAGAGAAACAATTTATAGGCCTATCGCTGTCGTTAGAGTAAGGATGTTCATAGAACAGGTGCCAAAAACGTACTACTAAAAGAGATGTCAGGAATAGTTGACAACTAATTATGAAATAATGACAGAAAATGATTGACAGAGTCGCGTTTCCTTGACAGTGTTGAGAAACCTCTCTAAAATCAAAACATCAGTCAACAGGTCGACAGCGACACCTACGGCCTCTGGTGGAACTTCATGACTCTAATGTTGAAGGACCGTTTTTTCCCAGAACTTCGCTAGAAAGGTTCAAATGTTGCCCTTAAAAAAGGTGCAGTAGACTGCCAATTTCACCTCAGGATGAATGGCCTATACGTTGCCTTAAAATAAGGACAACTGTACTAATTTCATTGGGCTAACATAGTCTCAATATTTTACGCTTACGCTTACGCATTGAATCCCCGTATCGTATCTACCCCAAAGGCTTTGGTGATATGGCCTACATTTGTGATGCATAGTGCATATATATCAAATTGTTCTGTGCCCTTCAAAATGTTTACTTCTACTAGTCTACTACTACCGAATATGCTACTATAGGTAGGCCTACTACTACTAATAAGTAATAATATTAATAATATTGATAATTAAAGGCCTAATATTATTAATAATTCATATATAATAGTGAAAATACAAGCCTTAATAATTAAATAATAAGATAAGATTAGTGTTAATGTCAACGAAAATACTATTATTGGTATTGTTCTTATTGTATTCGTTTTACAGGACAAATAAGAGGTACAGTCATATAAAATATGATGTCCACTATTGCTCTGTTTAGGCCTAAAGGACATTTGTTCATATTGAAAACTTTAACATTTTATGAGTGTTTTAATCATAACCTTATGAATAAGACATAATTTGGTCCGTATTTAATATTTGATTTAAATTTTGCTATAATTTAAATATATGTAAGAAGGCCTAGTAGGTCCGGATCTAAACGATATAGCTCGTTTGGTTAAAGGGCCTAACTATGCGACATACTTTCACCGGGAGGGGGCAGTGTTGGATTTGGGAAAACCCTTCATAGACCTTGGATTGAGATTACCTGATTGAGCTGGCGTGAAGAAAGGACACAGAGTTGTCATTCGGTATAATAAATCCAAACTGGCATGTGGACATCTATTCATCTGTTTTAGCACAGCAGCCTATTGAGTAGTCTTGTTCAGTCGGTCTGCAGTTATTTAACAATCCATCGGACTATAGGCCTATCCTTATATTACATATGAATTGTGTATTCGGTAAAAAGATTAAATGTTTTAAGTCTTCTATCAGATTAACTAAATTAGTAGACAGCTGATGCCTGCAAATACGACCAGGTGAATTATTTGGACCTAGACCAAACTCCTTTTTTAACACATTATAAAGATGAAATAACTTTTTTTTTTAACTAAACAATCCATCACCACCTGCCCCCAGAGCCGAGGACCGGCCCTGGTTAACACGTGCTTTTCCTCTGGCGCCTGGGAGATGGTGACAAACAAAATTGTGTTTCTCTTGAGTCAACGATCCCGTGTGATCTTTTAAATGATATAAACAAGTGGGTTTTGTTTTCAGTTTGGCCCCTGGCAAAATAGAGGAACCAAAGGAGCCCAGACTTAAAATAAGCGACGGATTAACTTTCACTTTTTTGTATCCACTTGCTGTCGTGTTTAAACAGAAGGATCATCCACACGGACTCGGTGGCCTATTTGTCTTCATTGGTTATTTTGAATCAATTTGATACCTATTTTTGTTTGGACTTCTTTTGTTTAGCTTTACAATCAACCATATTATAGGCCTACCGACCAATGTAGGGCTGAGTTGAATAGAACATCCAACACGCAATGAAGTTTAAATATATAGTGCTAGGCCTAACCCTAGAATGCCTTATTGCACTAATATTGTAGAATAATATACATATAGGCCTACTAACATTTGATATCTGTACTATAGTCTAGATATTCTATGTATTCGCGTGCAAAATATTCTATGGTAGCCAGAGCCTATACAATAGGCCAAGGTCTATTGAAGTATACAATAGCCTACCCTACAATAGTAGGCCTATACAATTGGATACAATAGTCTACCCAATTATGTCCAACGATATTTTGCACGAATTTGTCCATAGCATAGCCTCATGTATAGGGACAACAGTTAATGCGTACTGTGAGACTGACACGGGAGACAAACTGCTGCACGCCTACGTCCCCCGTTGACATTTAAGGAATGATAGTGAGATCCAAGGGTCCGAACGTACATTGGGCGGTATCTCGAGTGTCACCCGCCAATCACTGATCCAAACTCGGCGAGAGGTACCGCCCACTGTACGTTCGAAGCCTTGGATCTAGCTGCTACGTTTTAGGAATGATAAAAGTCCCGCCTTGCCCCAGGCTATAGCCTCACTGGAGCCGGCGTGCGTCTGCGGCAGATTGCCTTTGCTCATTATAGCAATTATTTTACTCCAATTCAACCCCTGCTTGAATAGAAGAGACGTCAAAGGAAAGCGTTTAAAGGGGTCACGGGGTAGCCTATAATTTCCTCATAATCTCTAATTTTGTTTAGGAGGCTATTTGCAGCAATTTACATACATATTTAAGGCTATTTATTACATGTGTTCACCTCGTCCTTACATGTGTATTCAAGAATGTCCACTGTATTTGTGGCTATACTTTGGCTATACTTTGTCGTGGTGGAGACACCTGGTATAGCATTACGATAAATCTACACGATAATGACACTCGCCCCTTAAAATGTACAAGTGGTATTTTACCTCTAAAAGACCTCTAAACTAGTTTGAAGTTGTCGATATTGGTCATCACCGCCCCCTAATAAATTCTGCTGGCGCCAGCAAAATCAGAGTTAGTGATTTCAAAGCTATGGGTTACAGACAGTCTCAGAAATATGTAGTCCTCCAACCTATACGTTTTACTCAGTCTAATGACATTTGACAGGTTTTTAGACATCCCCATAAAAACACACATAGCGCAAAGTATAGGCTTATGTGCGTGCCGATGCAAATATGTGAGTAGCCGATCGCCCTGCCAAATATCACATTATCCAATATTAATTTTAAATGGCTTTAGGCCTTAAATTAGGGGTTTCTTACAGCTTCCTTCAGGTGTTTTGTAGACCTGCATGGTCTACATGTGTGTTCGTGTCATATCCAGGATACTATGACATTCTCATAATAAAAGCTCAGTTCTCCATATTATCATTGGGTTTAGGCCTATTTGTTATTTTGTTATAAATCCGAACAAAAATGTATAAATAATTAACTCCCATAATATGCAGGTAAACAACCTTTTAAGTGATATGGCCTATTAGATTGTTGTAGCCTATTGTTTGCATATGATTTCTTGTACTGGTGTGGTTGGTTGATTGTTTATTTTTGTTTATAATTTTGTAATTTAGATTTTATTTGCACGCGACAAGTAGGCCTATAAATAAATATAACTAGTCCACCTAAGCATTGTATTTAGGCCTACTTAATTAGATTAACGAATTGTGCCAGTCAAGACGAACAACTGCTTCATGAAAAGAATAAACAATTTATTGTTAATTTATGTCACAAATATAGTCATAATATAAATGAGGGTATTCTTCAAATATACATATTTTACAGTACACAAATCCCTTTCGAAGGGAATCATTCCGACAAACAGACAGTGCTGTTATACAATGCTGTGGATCTCTTAGCAAAAAAAGAGCATTTGAGGACAGTTAGTGATCCACTATAGGTGTGCCTCATCATGTCTATGAACGCAACGTGAACGGGGTTGGAGAGTGTCACCAACCCAGAATGAGAGCCCGACCTACCTGGGGATTGTTATTTTATAGGTGCAAAACGACACACACTGTGCGCCACTGTCGACCATTGTACAGCCCTTTAAATCTGGACCTGAAGTCCCAAGCCTGCCAAGAATTGTCAAGACGGGGGCAATCTTTGACACACACACTCTGTGGAATATTGCTGTCCTGTTGTCCAAAACGTTACTATCAGGTCATCATGAACATGTAGGCCCTGCAGCAGTGACAGCCCTCACACCCATGACGTGCTGCCGGGGCCCCGTGGTGTCCATACGGTCAGCCGGACAGCGGGCTACGGTCCGTGGTCCTCCACTCAAGCGAGATGGTACATACTGTATCCGACGTGAGCAGCGTACAGTCCTACGGGTGACACCGGCAGAGAGTGCCTGTGGAACGGATGGGAGCCACCGTAAGACCCCGGGACGTGCGCACCGAGAGGAAAGGAAATTCCGAAAGCTGGAGGGAGCATAGGCTTGGCTGCCATTTTCAGTTTTTCCAATTCCGCCTCCTGGAGCCGCTTGGCTTTCGCCCGTCTGTTCTGGAACCATATTTTGACTTGTGTCTCTGTCAGGTTGAGAGAGCTGGAGAACTCTGCGCGCTCGGCGATGGAGAGGTACTGCTTCTGGCGGAACTTCCTCTCCAGGGCCAGCAGCTGGGACGTGGTGAACGGGGTCCGGGGCTTTCGGTTGGTTTTGTGCTTCCTCAGGGGACAGGCAGGAGGACTCAGCCGTCCTGGGAAGAAAAAAACAGCGGATGTTTGTGAGATTCTCAGCGTGTAAGACTATTTTTTGAGGCGATTGGCATATTTTTGTACAAGGGGCCAGTGGCGTTACATGCAGGAGGGAATAGGCTGCATTGAGAGCACAGTGACTTAGCCTATCACTAAACATCGAGAAACAATGCAGCATTTGTAGGCCTATAAGTAGGCGAATAGTCTGGAGGTAGGCTATAATAAAAACAGGGAACTTACGTGGAGGCGTGGGAGAAAAACGAGGATTCTGTAGCCAGGAATTCCTGTCCTTGCTGTCCGGACTCTCGGGTTTGATCAGCACGTCGTCCTGCATGTTCATGATGTCGCCCACTGAAAACGAGGAGCCCATGGACAGAGAAGAAACCGAACTATCCAAACTGGAGAGGGAGCCCATCATCCGGACGCCCTGCAGCGCCCCGTGGGACGTCCCGGCGACGGACGAGTGGTCGTGGGATGACAAATCCCTACTGGGTTTTCTGTCAGCCATCAGCGCCTCGACGCTGAAGGGGAGGATGGCCACTTTGGGCTTCACCACCGTGTGAGTGTCCTCCGGCGGACCGAGGCTCGTCTGCTGCACGTCGCTCCGGCTGACGAGCAGAGAGGGGACGTCTTCGGTCTTCAGGTCAGCTGTTAGAGTGGACATGGCAGAGGCAGATGGGGCCATACAGGTCCGACCGATATCGGTTGGGGGGGCAAAACTTGGGAGTGGAAATAAATGGCACAAAGTTTGCGTCGGGTGTATGTGTTCTTATGGTATCCTCATGTTTTTATGAGGGTATAGTGGAGTGCTCTGCTTTAAGGCAGGCGCTGGCGGACGCGTTGGCCAATCAGGGACGAGATGGGCTGGCCGTGTTTCACCCCCAGAAACAAACTCCAAGGCGATGCAAAGAGTGGCAAAGTCCACCATAAAGTTGCTCTGTTCACAGATAAACATAGGCCGTCGGGTATTTTGGGGGTCAGGTGTAGGACTATAAAATAGGTGAATCCCACAAAAACAAACAAATCGGAATTACAAATGAGAACACGATGCTTAATAACTGTGGGTAGACCTACATTATTATCTCCGGCGGATGATTGAATGTGCAATTGCCATTTTAATACATATCGGTTAAAATGTTATGCGTAAAGTCGTTTAGTTTACGCGCTGAAACGTCCGGGATGGTGGCTCAGTGGAGTATTGCGCAACAGTCCCCAACGTGACGGACCTCTTGAAGCTTATTGATGGCTGCGGGGCTCTAATCAGATTGAAACGCACAAGCCTTCGTAGTCATTTAGGGGTAATTATCAGGCTTGAGGAGGGATCATAGGGATATTTACCCTTTGACTACATCCCTGGAAGTAAAAAGTCGACGTAGGAGGAGGAGGAGGAGGAGGAGGAGGGCGGCAGTGTGGAGCCAAAGATTGAAGCGATGAGGACGGTTTACCTGCCTGCTTAAACCGGTGCAATTATTTGCAGACTTTTTGTCCATTAAAGAAGATCGGCCTACTCATTGTGTAAGAAAATGCTTGTATCTCCATATCACACGAATAATTTGTCAAAACCCTTATCTAAGTTAAAACACAAATGACATGAACCGAATGACTTTGTGTCATTAAATGTTATTTTTGAATCTAACTACTTTACTCATCAACATTTACAAAAAATAAAAAACACTTTTTTGCGGTGTCAGTTCTCAGGGAAGCGGCTCCGTCGCTAATTGCTAGGCATAAACAATCTGTCACGATTCGTCAGTCTCCTTAATAGGCAGACAAGTTATGTTGTTTTTAGGCGCCAGGAGCGGCGGGATCAAAGCGCTCCACTCTATAGGCAGACTATTGAATACTTTAACCCGCATCGAGGACGCTGCCCGCCTCCTCCCTGCTCGCCTTAGCCCTGGGACATTAGGCCATTCAGCTTGAAAAATTAGCTTTCTCAGCCGATCGCATGCCATTTCCAACTATTCAAATGAGTACCATAGAAGTAAGTGTGTAAAAGAAGGCTACTCATAAGAAAAGGTCAACTCTTCCCACTAGCTGTTTTTTAGAGTCCCATATGACTATTATTTTAGAAATCCTTTCCAGAGACGTGGTCAAACTTTGTTATAAATAAATAAATCACGCACTATGAGCCATATTAGATAATGTAGGCTATTAATGTCGTCAATTGATTCACGTTACAATTATGGGGAGGTAAATGTCAAAGTATTGGTGCCAAACTTTAGTTTTCCATAGCGGACATAAGAACGTGCATATTGCATGATGCAGCATTTCCCTTCGTATCCGTGTTTTTTTGTTACATGTGCATGTTTGGAAACATTTAAAGCCATAACCTGGAATGAGCAGTGCGCGTCTTACCGCGCCGCACCTTTGAAGTGCGCGGCGTCTCGAGCGCTCCCACGTCCGTTTGAAGTGGAGCCGCGCGCTCCGTGGGGCTCTGCTGCTTATTCTGAACCACAGACTCGTCCAAATCAGTCCGCGTAAACATAAATAGGCACCACGTGAAACACATTAACATGTCCGCTCCGACCGCCGTATCACTTCTTCAACATCACATCTCATCGATATTGAAACTTTTTTTTTTTTTTTTTACCGGGAAGTCAGAATAAGAGGCTCGTGACTGTAACTTCCCATATAAATGCGTCCTGCCGAGAATCGAGTATAGGGCTCCTCGAGTTTATTTGCCTTGTGAACAGAGGGGTAGTGGTAGTGCTGCAAAACAATGGTGGATGGCAATTAGCATCCCAAACACTGGCCTTTCAGAAGACTGATGTGCCGTGGAGAAGACGATTACCATACCGTTTCATTTAAATCCTCAGGCAACAAATGAGGTAGAGTAGAGATACAAAACCACTGTAAGCCTCGTCGGGGCTTTGTTTAACTTTATAAACTACCTTTGATTTCGAGTCAAGAGGCAGGGAACCCGGACAAAGGACCATTGTTGCCCCCTCTGAAAATTGTCTTAACCCTTTTCATGCGAGGTCTGTCAATTTGGACTTAAAAGACATAAAAGACTCTGTGGATGTCAAAAGGCATTTCAGGCAAAATATTTGCACTTGGTGAAAGTAAATGACTTTCGTCTGGGGACAATGACAGCGTATGTGAGTAGTATACTACATCTTGGTTGAGTTTTAGACTAAGGCCTATTCACGAATTACAAAATCAAGTTTTAGGAGGTTAAGCGAATTCATACGTTTTAATTTGTTCTTCCTTACAAATTGTTATCATTTTGGAAACTTTTATAGACAACATTTGAATGCGTTTGGAATCATTTGGGCCGGTGTTAGGATGTTCTTCGCGAGAGATGAAAGAAAGTCGACTGGAGACCCCACCCCAAGATCTCCATAATTATAGATAATATCCTGTTTCAAAGTAATTAGCGCAATCAGTGGGAGCGGGTCACTTAAGTGGCGGTAAAGAACAAAGCCTCGTTTAAGCTTCCAAACCCATTTACACCCCAGGTCGACCCCTTTAGCAGGTGTAGGGTAATTTGGGACTGTCCATTTTGTGTGTGCACAAGTCAATATTTAGTCCTTTTAAAAAAAGTAGTCAAAGTATAAAGTAAAATATATACACAAAGTATATATATAAAGTATAGTGTTTTCTAATTTAAAAATAAAACAATTAAAATGATAATGATGTTGTTGAAAATTAGGACAATAATTAACGGTAGGCCTATGCTATTATCATAATAGGCTCCATGTCCACATTTAATGATTGAATGAGTTTTAATTATTTAAAAAAGCTATTTAAACTCACATAATGTAAAGGCCCAAATATATTTGAGCAGCAATATATTACTTGACTAAATACACAAATAAAGAAAGATATCAAAGAATAGTCTACATAAAAAATAGAAACATAACCACACACATTAAAGGCTTCCTAATTGCTTGTTTACAATCGATGATAAATTTACAGATTATGTGAAAGGTTTTCTTTACATAGCCTACGTTTTGAGTTACTTACAGATCTATACTCCACTGCCGGTGGCACCATGTATATATATGGTTAAAATAGATCATAATTCCCTCACCTTTTAACCCTTGACAGTGGAGGATAAATGCATCCCACGGTGATGGCAGCAGAACCATCTTGCGGTGCAGAAAGGGCTTTTCGGTTCGGTGGTC
>OMLJ01112559.1:0-11545 GCA_900302595.1 Gadiculus argenteus
GGTTAAATGAGTGTTGTAGTTTGAGAGTAAAGGGTTAACCAAAGTCAAATTCCTCGTTTGTTTACTCAAACCTGGCCAATAAAGCTAAACACATAAACACACACACACACGTCGATAATGCGAGTGTGTGACACCGTACGCTCTGATGTGAAAGGCTGCTTTATGTTTCTGCTGTGACACAAAGACCAGCGGGCTGAGCACCCCCCCTGGAACCACGCTTTATCCACATCGTCTTTTTAGGTAAAATGGAACGTCAATAAATAATTCAATAACTGCAAATAACAAACAATTGATACATCATACAATAATGGTATGCAGTCTCAACAAAAAACTATATTTTCAAGCAAAGGTTCTGATGGCGGTTAAATTGTCATGAGCGAGTGTGTTCTCGTTATAGCACCACTGTGGCATCTGTCAACTGAATATTTGTCAAATTGAAATCTAGCCGTTCTCTTTTTGGCTTTGACTAAAGCAACAAATAAAGAGACCTTTGATTCTGATCATTCTAAACCTTTTTTTTCCCGCCTTTATATTTTGCCAATATTGATTCACCAATTATGAAATTCAAAGATTTTCACTTAGAATCCAGGGACACATTTTTATAGAGAGAGGGGTACGGAGAAATACTGAGAGAAAGAGAGAGAGAGAGAGAGAGAGACTTCCTTTAATGGCTGCTCATCGCAGTGGTAACACTCTGTAGACCTTTTGAATGTATTTCCATTCTGTGAAATAACTGATGCAAACTAAGCTAAATTCAACGTTCAGAATGGGAGCCGATCACTAGAATGTTCTGCTGCATACACACATTGTTTGACGTGGAAACAACGAAAAGATGTGGAAAATATATAATGAAAACTGAAATATTACAATCAGTGATATGACTCGCCCTCTCTACATTGATCTCCACATAAACAGAACCACTGTATTAAATGAACTGTGCTCACCAATCTGAACATTTCAAATTAAACAACATAAAACTAAATAAAAAGGATTCACATAAAATAAGTAACCAATACATACTGTTCTTATTGATTTGACCCACACAAAATAAAGTATGACTATATACCACTACCACTATACACCATCTTCTCTTCTCTATCTTTTCTAAATAATTTGGTTTTCTGAATGTAATTATAATTGTAATATTTTATTAGCCCTTCTCATGTTGTTGTGTTTAGGAGGGGTTTTCCTCCTCCTTCTGATGGGTTAGGGGGGTCTACACCAGACTAACTCAACCCCTTACAGAAAATGGTCAACAGTTTGATATTTAACTCGTACATCAGTTTGATATTTAACTCGTACATCTCTGTAACAACGGGCCGTACCCAAAAAAGCTCCAGCTCCGTTTGCATTTACAGATTATTTTTAATTTAATTTAATTTTCAAACAATTCAGACATGATTTTTTAAATTGTTATTTAAGTCTAGTCAAACTTGAGGTAAAGCGTATTTAATTTATTTATACAATTTTGAAACAAAATGTGTATGAAACGTGACAACTTTAGTAAATGCTCTACCAATCATTCAAATATTTAGTTCACAATACTTGGGAGGACATTGTGTGATCTTGGGAACAGCTTTTTGAATGCAGCATTCCCAGTAAAGAAGCCTATTGTGTGGCTATATCTTGGATTTGAAGAAGAGGTTGAATTGCATTTTGTCTTGTAATGTGGGGTTTGCTTACCATTATCAACTGTCTGTCTTATTGATCTAACAGCCACCTTGGATCTAAACCAAAAAAGACTAGTTATAGCCGCTAGTTAAGGCCCTTTGCTAAAATGTTATTCCAGATTCCAGATCAGCATGGAACCTTTTACTGTTCCTGTTATAGGACATCTTAATAAATGCAATATCATTTGAACAAAATAATCATTTGAACTAAAGAATGTGCATGGTTCCATGATCCAATGTCATTACATTCTATGTAAGGTTTGCTTATAAAATGTTGTCCTTCTTCAAAAATCCAAATTCATTTGTGGAATTAATAACTACAGGTAAGGGAACTCTGTATACTAAGGTCATATTGACACACAAATGTTCTGTATCAAAACCTTGATATCTGGGTAAGAATTAGACGCTATTCTCTTGACCATTTTTTGTCCTCTCTCACTCACATACACACACACACACACACACATGCACACACATTAAAACACACACACATGCGCACACATTAAATCACACATGCACACACATTAACACACGTGCACATAGACGCACACACATTAAAACACACGCACACACGCACACACATTATATCACACACGCACACACATTAACACACACACACACACATTAAAACACACACACACACGTGCTCTGTGATGTTTTCATCTCTTTTTTTTTTCATGTCTTTCAAAGGAAGGCTTAACGGAGAGTACTTTGCCCTTCCACTCGAATCAGAGGATTGGATTGTCAATGCTGCGGTCGATTGAGGGACGCCGAATGATCAGAGCACAATTTCACTTTGTCTCTTTTCACTGCGGGCAGTTCAAATTCTCCACGGTTTCTTCTTTATTCTTTCCTTTTTTTTGGTTATTTCAGAAAATATGAAGAAAGTGAAGTGAGATAGATTGTGTCTGATAAAAACTAGTGGGCATCGGAGGAAGAGAATGGATGGAGACTTGAATCCACAAGTCTTATTATTATTATTATTACTTAGTTTTATCCTAGCAGATATATAAACAACCTGAGGAGATGTGGGAGCGACAGCGGGATTCTGGGAGGGGTCTTCCCCGTCCGTTTGGACCCGGACACTCCTGGCTCATTTGTGGTTGGGATAATATGGGCTGCAGTATTGAATGAGTCTGATTTTAATATTTTGCACGTGTGTAAAAGTAGTGAAGGGAGCGCACACTTGGAGGTCACGAGGGGCTGCTGGGCGAGCGGTTCTTTCTTTTTTGTGCTTGAACCGCTCATGGTTTCGTTTCAAAATAAACCTGCTCTTTTTGAACATCTTTCCATCTTTTGATGCCACTTGCAGTTTTTGCCCGTTGCTTGAAGTCTCGCAAAACTTGGCTCATTGTGTCAAAACTCAACATAACAAGCAAATAAGACACAACACTGGGAAACATAACGTCCACATCTATGTCAAACTGAAACCGGACAATCCTTTGTCAAAATCAACAGCAGCAACACAGTCGTCTATTTTATATAAAACACTGCAGTCTTTCATATTCACTGTTTTTAGAACAGCGCCTTCTGTCCACAGAAGGCGCGTTTTCACAACAACCAAAAAATAAAATATTCAATACTGTACATTGCAGTACGGTACTTCACAGTGCACTAAATTCAAACTAAAATAATATACTGCCCTGGGTTGCACCAGCAGAACGTAAATTCCATCTTAGCTTAGTTCCACCGTAAATTGGCCTTACGGCAGAGTTTAGGAGCTACTAATTGTTACTGTTGAACCACACCACATACTTCCAATGTAGGCTTGAGTTATATCCTAAAACGTACACCTCCTATTTAGTAGGTGTAAAGTCCGCCGTAACTGTTGGCATGGCTTTTCATTTCTGGGGGGACGGCGTCCCCTGCCCGCTACATCAATGTATTTCACTAAAACACAATTTCAACACAACACAATTCAGGCTCCACAGAACATTGTAAACAATACAGCCACAACACAACACATGCATAACAGTGAGCTCCTCTTTATTGTAAGACATCAAGTTGTTTTAGTTACAAGTTTAACGTTGGACATTCATGTAAACTATGGCCAAGCAGTGATATGGGCGAGTTTAAAAGTCGAACTGAGCCGTTTGTCTTCCACTTATAACGCTGGACGGTTCTCTCAGCTCATGGGCTGCTGATGCAAGACGAATGCAGCATTTCCTGTTTACGTTGTGTGCAGGCACTTGATTGGCTTGAAACTATGCAAACGTCAATAAATGCGACAACAGTTTAGTAAGGGATGGTTTACGCCTTACTAATAAAGTTAAGTCTTAAGTTATGGTGGTGCAACTGAGAATGGCGTTAGTTTGAAACTATCTACGGCCAACGTTAGGTAAAGACGGACTTTACACTCCAACTTACGAAGGACCTTACGTTCTGCTGGTGCAACCCAGCACAGGTTTATAAACAATGCAATGAATGGTTTTTAATCAAGAATCTCGTATCCAATCCAATCCACTTTATTTATATAGCACAATTTAAACAAACACAAGGTTCCCAAAATGCTGTACAGCAAGATAAGAGACACATTAAGACACCACAGAAGCACAATAATAGGATAAAATATTGAAATTAAAAGATAAAAAACTAACTAAAATCCAATAAACAAAATAAAATAAAAAATAAAATATACTGCCCACATAACATATCTACATACCATCAACACGTCACCTGGAGTTAAAAGCCATAGAAAAAAGGTAAGTTTTAAGATGGGACTTAAAAAGAGACAGTGAAGGGGCTTGTCTGATTTGGAAAGTTTTGGAGCTGCAACGGCAAAAGCTCGTTCCCCTCTAGTTTTTAGCCTGGCTCTGGGCTCTGTCAGGAGCAGCTGGTCAGCTGACCTGAGAAAGCGGCTGGGAGTGTATGGGTGGAGCAGCTCTGAAAGGTAAGGTGGGGCAAGGCCATGCAAGGCTTTAAAAGAGCCATAAGAGTTTTAAAATGGATTCTAAAATGGACAGGCGAAGAGAAGAGAGAAGCTAAGATTGGTGAAATGTGCTCATACTTTCGTGTGCTGGTTAAAAGGCGGGCAGCAGCATTTTGTAGCAGTTGCAGACGAGCAATGGAGGACCCGCTAGCCCCCATATAAAGTTCATTGCAGTAATCCAGCCGGGTGGTCACAAAGGCGTGGATTACTATTTCAAAGTGCTGTTTTTGAAGGACTGGTTTAATTTTTGCCAGCTACCTTAGCTGGAAAAAGCTAGGTCAAATTTAGGGTCAGAGTCCACTTTTACCCCCAAATTTGTCATGATTGGCTTGTGATACTGTGCTAACGAACCCAGATCAACTAGGGGGGTCGCAGAAGTGCCACCAAAAACCATGACTTCAGTCTTTTTTTCATTAAAATGTAAAAAGTGAAGAGACATTCAGGCTTTAATGTCATGTAGGCACTCTAGCAATGGCTTAATACTGTAGGCGTCTGACTTTTTAAGAGGGACATAAATCTTGTTGTTGTCGTTGACTTCTAACACGTCTCTGTCTTTGCTGTTTCAATCTAACAGTAAATAAAATGTAATATAAGTAATATTTTACTTATATAAGTTTAAGTAATTATCGGCGGTTCATTACGTTTCATTCTATTTTCGTTACGTTTATATTTTTTTCCGTTTTGTTTCTTTTTATTTTACTTACGTTTACTTTGTATTGTTTTTTTATATATTTTTTATTTTATTTATTTTTTTGACACGCCATTACCAATGTGTTTTAATAAAACACATCCAATACGATGAATGTCCAGCTGGGGACTCCACTGAGGCTATAGTAACGATGATCATAGCGCTCTACGAGTACCCCTGGAGTCGACGTTAGCTACGAAGGTTTTCACGACGTTCGTTACTAACGATGCTTTCGGGAAACGGTCTGAAAACTGAAAGATGATTGTACGAAGATTTTAACGAGCCACGTCAGAGACACTATAAAGGAGGAGACACATCACTGAAAAAATCTCCCATTGAAATGCATGGGGAGACTTTGTATGCCAAGATGGACGTTGTTTGCACATGTCCCGCGTCTTCCGGTGCCGTTGTTCCAATCATGTTGCAGGTGATGCGGTCACGCTTTTTGTGACACTTGAAATTTATTTTCAATCAGGAGGGAAGAACCAGCAGCTGGAGTCAATACCGACTCAGATACAGATACAGAAGTGTTGGGAAACTGGCATGTCTAAATAGCGGACCCTTTTAGTCGGGCTCAGGCTCAGTAATTGCTTAATTTGTCGGGCCAGGTTCGGGGTAGGGCCTGATTGCCAGTGGTCCAGGCCGGGCCGGGCCTGAAATTTTAGGCCTGTGCAGGCTTCTAATTCAGATACTTGGGTGGTTCATCTGGGGCGGATCCGAGAGCTGTTCACTCGTTTGGCGGAGGCAAGACTCACGGTTAACTTGGCAAAGTGTTTGCCAGGGCGACCGTGACCTACCTTGGCCGAGTGGTGGGGCAGGGCCAGGTACGTCCTGTGGATGCAAAAGTTCGGGCTGTAGAGCAATATCCAGTTCCCACAACGAAAAAAGAGCTTATGTGTTTTCTTGGCCTCGTTGGGTATTATAGGACTTTTTGTAGGAACTTCTCGACAGTGGTTGCACCTCTCACTGATCTGCTTAAAGGAAAGGCAAAGTTCATTTGGTCCCTGGCATGTCAAACAGCGTTTGAGCAGATCAAAACACTCCTCTGCTCCGCCCCTGTTCTGGCTGCTCCTCGTTTTGATGTTCCATTCAAGATCCATGTAGATGCCAGCCATGTAGGTGTAGGGTCTGTCCTCACGCAGGCTGATGATTTGGGAATAGATAAGCCTGTTAGTTTCTTTTCCAAAAAGTTTAACTCTACCCAATTAAAGTAAGAAGCCTTTGCATTAATCCTGGCTCTAAAACATTTTGATGTTTATGTTGGTGGTAGTGGTACTCCAGTAGTGGTTTATACTGACCACAACCCCCTGACTTTTCTTAATTCCTTGCAGTGTCCAAACCAGAGGTTAGGTTGGATTAGGTGGTCGCTGTTTTTGCAGTCTTACTGTCTTGACATCAGATATGTGAAAGGAACCGACAACGTAGTTGCAGATGCGTTGTCTCGAGCTCCCCTGTAACAACAAGTAATATGCCTCTTTGGTTCTTCTCTTGCTCTGCCTTGATCTCTTAAACTGCTTCCAGGTGCACCAGTTGCTGTGGTTGGAGTGGGGTGCAGGAGACGCTGGACCACCAGAGCCATTTGTCGGCCATTGTATCATTTGTATTTGCTCTTGACATGCACACTATTGTTGGTAATGTATCACCACCAGGGTTTTAATGGGTTAGTCAAACAGTGTTTTGGTTATATGTAATTATTACTGGTAATTATTTGCTGCCGGGATTCCCTTCAGGACCCTGTTCTTATGGAGGGGGTGTGACGGATCCCTGGTTTATTCTTATGTTTTCCCTCTTTAAGATTTATTGTGACACAGGAAATCCTATACCTGAGGGGTGGAGCCAAGCCAATCCCCGTAGTTGGAAGCACCTGGGCCCGGTGTATCCCACTACTATAAAACCCCGCCTTTGGCATGATCTCGCTCTCTCGCTCTCCAGAGCGCATTTTGGTTCTTGGTTTTGGACATGCAACATCCTTTTCATTGTTCATTCATGTTCATCTGATACAAAACCACCAAACCCTTTTAGCGATTTTAGTCAGTTTTTCGTGTTTTTTACACCCCTTAGACTTCGGAAAATGGAGATACAGCTCTCTCCCCAGTCATTTAGATAGGGCCCTGGTCTTGTTAAGCCCAAATAGCTGCCCGAAAGGCGTTTCCAATATGGCTGCGAGTGAGGGGACTTGCCTAGAAGGACTTTGGCCACGTTTAATTGTTTGTTTAATTGTTGTTTAATCGGCTTTCTGAGAAACTATTACGCGACCGAAGTGTTGGGAAACTACACTTCACACGCATGCATACACACACCTTCGCCACTGATTCCACTGACGTTCATATCTCATGGTTATTTCGTTTTGTGTTAAGAACATTTGTTAACCTGAGATCAATAAATCTCTTCCTTTTGGCATTTTGGTCTGCATCTCCCTCTACTTTGTCACGGCTCCAGAGCCAAGTCGTTAGTGGTCAGATTGTGGTTAGACAGGATTCCTCATATAGGAATAAGGAACTCTAAAAGGTGCCATTATTGTTTTGAAAGTGAAAGTGGTTGAGAGTGGCTGAAAGTCATTGGAAGAAGGACTGTTCGTGCCTACGGAATAAACTTCCAAGCAAGACAAACTTCAGCTTCTTGAGCAGGTGAACAAAGACCCTATGGAGGGTACTGCCTCAGAAGGGGGTTCAGGCTGTGCGGTGCCGGGCCATCCTGTGGAAATCTGCTGTTCTGAATCTGAATCTGCTGTTGGGCACATAGGTGAGGGCTATGGACCATTTATTACAGACGGTTTTGTTTCACTTGTGGGTAGTTCAGAAAAGAGGTTGCTAGCAGTGGGACTGCCATTTGAACGTCTGTTAATAAACTGTGTTGGTCCACTACCCCCATCGAAGTTGGGTTAAAAATATTTGTTGACCATTATGTGCCAAACAATGAGATATCCCGCAGCATTCCCGATAAGGAGTGTACATACTAAGTCCATCATTAAAGCCCTGTCTCAATTTATCACAGTTTTTGGGATTGCGAAAGTAATTAAATCTGACTGTGGCAGCAATTTCACTTCAAAGATGTTTGCAGAGTTTTTGAATCAACTTTGGGTAAAGCATAGGCTGAGTAGCGCGTATCATCCGCAGAGCCAAGGTGCTCTCGAGCGATTTCATTCCACCTTAAAGTCTTTGCTGCAAGCTTACTGTTCCGAGTTACAGCGGGATTGGGAAGAAGGCCTCCTGTGGTTGCTGTTGGCAGCACGGGAAGTATCACAAGATAGTCCGGGTTTTAGCCCAAATTAGTTGGTATTTGCACACAAGGTTTGCGGTCCATTGTCTGTGCTTAAGGATGGCTTGCAAGAGTCTGAACCACCAGTTAATCTTATTGATTATGTGCATGGTTTTTGCTGCAGGTTGTTTTTGGTCGGGCGGAGAACCTGGCTAAATCTCAGGCGCGAATGAATGAGATTTTAATATTTGATAAGATAAAGATGAATAAGTCCCTTAATAAGATAGGATAGTGTACAGCAAGCTCGTCGTTAGCGAGGTGGAGGGTGGGGACTCACTGACCTTCACACTCTCCCTTACAGAGCCAATCTAGTCGGTGTTGTCAGAGACGCTGTGTGTGTGTGTGTGTGTGTGTGTGTGTGTGTGTGTGTGTGTGTGTGTGTGTGTGTGTGTGTGTGTGTGTGTGTGTGTGTGTGTGTGTGTGTGTGTGTGTGTGTGTGTGTGTGTGTGTCCTCTGACCTGTTGTCTTGGCGACTTTGATGAGGCCCCTGTGGAACATGCTCTTGAGGCGGGCCCTCAGGTAGAAGTTCTTGGCCCCCCCGGTCACCGAGATCAGCAGGTTGGGGGGGGCCAGGCCCCACTGCTCCGTCAGCAGCTTGTACAACACCTCGGGGGGGGTGTCTACCGACACACGGGCATACTGGACACACACATACAGCGACAGACAGATAGACAGACAGACAGACAGACAGACAGAGCGACAGACACACACAGCGACAGACACAAACAGACACACACACACACACACACACAGCGACAGAGACACACAGACACACACACACACCACAACACTTAATCAATCAATCAATTTATTATTTAAAGTGCAGTCTCATCATCGAAATGGTCTCAGAACACTTCTGGCTGATTGACTAATATACCGTATATGCTCTAATACTGGCCTGTATTCAATTAGAGGCCGGTCTCTAACATTGGCCGGGTTTCACTGTCGGCGGAGTCAAATAAAGGCCAGCTAATAATTATAATTATTCTAATTATTAGAAGCAGCGTTTTTAAATGTCTAATTGAATGCAGCAATATACAGATGAGACTGTTTAACTCATTAGAAATCCACCAGAGCACTTAATATACCGTATAAATACATAAATAAATAAATATCGCTATGAGTCATATATGGTCATGCCAATCCCCTTGCTCTTGACTCTCGCAGACTTCAGTCACCGGTAGGCTAACGTTGTTTACCGGCAGCTGCGGATCGAGTTCAAAGAGAACGTGCTGGAATATGCTGCAGAGCACTCTGGGGAGCAAGCTGCTAAACATTTTGACATTGAAAAGAAAACGAAAAGACAAAAGTTTTAAAAAGCAAAAGTTTTTAAACCGAAATGGCTTTGCATTGCGACGTCGCACCACAGTGGCTCAGAAGGAGCCAGGACGACCCTGACTGCTGAGGAAGAGAACAAACGCAGCGGAGCATGAGGAGGACAAAGAGGAACTGTACAATAATGAACTGATGAGATTACAGGGAGAGATGAAGAGGAGGAGGAAACTGAGGAGGAGGAGGATTAAACAGAAGTGGTGGATATTTTACTTAAAACCAAACAAGACAGGACACACAATCAGAAGCGGCGCCAGGATTTTGTGAATGGGTGGGCCTACAGAAAAAACGAATGGGTCAATAAAAAAAAAGGAAAAACCAAGCACCGCTGCAACCTGCAACACAGCAGCGGCACGTGACTGCACCTAGTGATGCAGCGATTTCCAGAATCTCATTTTGTATATCGTGGTGCAGGAGTTTCCCATTGTTAGGTAATTCATCGATAACAGCTGATAACATTTCCCCATCCTGGCTGATGACTTTGCTTATATCCATCCATTTTCCCCAGCGCTGCAGCATGCGCCCTGCTGGCTGTAGGTTTGGTACAACACTCCAAAAAATGCTTCCAGTCTTTGAAGCCATTAATAAATCGCTCCTCATGTGCTGCTTCAGGAAAATAGCGACAGGGCTTGCAAAACACTGCATCTCTTGAGATGCAATATTCCAGACATAGGAATTTTGAATACCACTTGGCAGAAAACCTAGCTTTCCCTGATACGTCTGTGGCTGGGAAGGAACTGAGGTTGGGCTGGGTCGCTGGCTTATCTATACTTGACAGGTCTTGGGGCTGCTGCTGTACCCTGCCTCCTATAACATATAACAAACGCCATCATAAGTTACCTTTTTCTGCTGCCAATAGTTTTCCCCCCAGAAAACGTGCAGACAGACAAACAGACAGACACACTGGTGTTAATGTTACTTGCCTTTCTCCGGGCCTGGCGGCTAAGCTCGCCGGTAAACTAGCACTCGCAGTCACTTTTAAAACAAGTGGTGGAATGGCCGCAGGAGTTTCCTCCTGCCCCACACAGCGTCGTTTGGCCATAAAATCAAGCAAGCTGCTCTGTTTCGCCATGATAAGCTCTGTTTGTCTCTCTTTTTTACCTGTATACATATCTTTCTGAGTCTGAGTGGGACTGTTTGCTCGCAAAGTTCGCAACCTAACTCATTCATTTCAAATGAAAGCTGCTGATTGACTGAGAAGCTTCACATGAGCTCTGCTGGCTGGCAATTGGATGAACATTTGAATCCCGAAAACCTATTCTTCTGATTAGCTGAATGGCGCCGATGATGGCCGCCGTGTCCGGAGCTCCCCCAAACCTTTTCTTTGTTTTACGTTATTTTACGAGTTTATTTTTATATTTACGCCGAACTATCGGTATCAGACGGACGACCACAGCGAGCCCTATCATACAATATGATAGAGAAGAACTTCTGCGCATTAAATCGGCGATAGAAAACACTTTTCCACCGCCGCACGCAAACAATAGGCACTCACCATGGAGACGTAAACGCGGATCTCGGGCTGGACTGCTGGTCCGGCTGAGGAAACGTGAAAACCGGCCTCCTCTCCCCAGTATTCTACTGGCGAACGTCCAGTCACTGGACAACAAGCTGGACGAACTCCGGAGCAGGATGGCGTTTCAACGGGACATTAAGAACTGTAACGTT
>OMLJ01112561.1:0-10917 GCA_900302595.1 Gadiculus argenteus
CAGCGGTGCGGGCTGCTGTCTGCTCCACGATCTCCCTCCCCTCTCAGCGCGGGCCGTTATGGCTTCTCCCCGATATGATAGTTAATAACGCTATAATCTTAATAATCTTTCAGTCACAGTGATAACCGGGGACATTTTCGGGGACAGTAGTAGCCGGGGACAGGACACTGAAAACGGGGACGTCTGGTCACCCTATGTTAGGCTAGCGCAAGTCGATGGGAACTGCTAGCCTGCCAACAAAAACTGTTTTACCCACTCCACAGTACACCTGGGGCAAATAAATTATAACGCCAGACTATCAATGTAAATGTGTCGATTAGAAACAAAACTATCCTTGCATCATAATGAGCGCATTACATTTTGAAGGACTACTTTCTCAGCAGCGGCGGCATTATATTTTGCTCCGGTGTAGCAACCAATTCACTACAGCAGAACATAAACAGAGAAGCGCACTCCAGGTAATATCAGTCCACCACTGCCGTAGCCTGCTTCCAACTACAGGGATTATAAACTAAATGCAATGCAATGACTAGATTTCATCGTTTCCCAAAAGCATATTAGGCAGTTCTGTGGGCTCTTATTGGTCAACAATTGTTGTCCAAGCAGGGGAAAATAACCAGATTTAGATGTTCTTTACTAAATATGTCACTATTATTTCCCATACAACAATCAGTTTTAAATTTAAAACTAATTGTTGTGACATTCAAAATGTATTTTGAATGTTAATTTATTCCAATCATGATAAAGGCGCTATCTAATTCTGTTGGATTAAGAGGAATGGAATTTTGTTCCATCAGTTTGACCGTGGTGGTAAAGCAACGTTACATCCTCACAATGTCACAATGTCTGATTTGATAGTTTAGTCTTTAGTTAGTTCCATACATCAGACATAAGTCCATACACCATACATCTGTACATAAGTTTTGCTGCTAATTTTTTTCACAATCAATCACTAAGATGTATTTTTCTTAAAAGGTACAATATGTAACATTGACACCGAGCATTTAAAATGGGTACTGCAGTCCAAATTCCTAATATCGGATGGAGTGTCCCTTCTCGAAGGCCCTGCAGGTTGCCAGGTTGAGGAATGAACAAATGCAAGACGAGAGCACCATTACATTTTGAGCGCAATTATTCTAATTCAACAATGACAAGTAATGAGTAATGAGTATTTTCTTGTTTGCAATTTAAACCAAGCTCATGTTGCATCAGTCTTGAAATCCTTCTGGGCTCTGAGCTGTCTGCATCTTTCAAACTCTACTTTGAGATTTACCTGTGATTTTGCACGGCTCTGGGGCCTCATTTATAAAGGTCTCTCCGCACAAAAATGTTGCAGAAACAGAGAGGAAATTTGCATTCGCATCTTTCACCACCAACGCCGTGAATTATAGAAAAAAATCCATGCGTAAAAGAATGCGCAGTTCTACGCATCCTTTCACCCAGGAGTAAAGGTCCTGTAGTTTTACAAACTGCAATCTCCAGAGACAACAGGAAGTTGATGGCGGTAATGCACCATTTCGGGTTGCAAACCGCCAATTAGCCCAAAAGAAGAAGAACACTCTTTGGATACCAAACGCACATTGCGCATATCAATTTGGATTTATTTATTAATTTTATAAAAAGCACTCATTATGAAATATTAATTGAGGAAATATTATGTTCACACTACAACCCTTTCAAATCACAATCCTTGGCCAGACCAACTGTATCACTTAGGTTTCATTAATTAGCCTGATTCATACATTTGGTAGGCCTACATTAAATTAGCCTATAGGCTTAAGTAATTAATCCTATTGGCACAAGGCCTATAAATAATGCTCCTGTGGCCTCTGTATTCTAAGCTAAAATATGGCAGCTTTGTCATTGTTCAAGGATTTGCCGAGATATGAGACGCAAGCTCGCTTTTCTTGTAAAAAGCAATGTATCTATTTTCCTGTATAATGATAGTTCAGCAAGATCTGAATATTTTTGTGCCTACGCAGATTTCGAGGTTTGGGCGTAAGCAATGTATAAGGGAGGGTTTCACGCAGAGTTTTATAAATGAGGCCCCTGGTCATGGATGTTTTTTGAGGCCTTGAGGACAAGGCATTTTAGGTTTGGAAGAATGTAGAGGAATCTCAGGAATCTCATTTTATGAAGTAGTACAACACGTTTGTTACTTATTGTCCCTCCAAGTAACATTGCTAATAGATTTGAGGCTCAAGGAATTCACAGCACACACATTTTCTTAACTTGTATTAAACTCTTGTATTAAACTTCTTATTATTGCAAGATAATAATAAGTACCAAAGAGGTACCTACTTGAAATTGTGTTTTTTTGAGGAACTTTAATCAGACTACAACAAAAGGACGTTGCACCTGAGGTCATTTTCCATGTGTACTTTTGACTATTGGCTGTAGTGACCCGTTGTTCCCAGATGTTAGCATAAGCATGGTATAAAGCATGGTATGTACATGCATATATCAACTACAGAACCTAAAATTAAGATTATGTAGTATTGTCTCTACATGTTGTTCAATGTACATCAGTCAAAAAGTACATACATGCACATAATAGCCCAATTGATATACCATCAAAGAGTCTGAAGATGATTCTGATTAAATGTATAAAGGAAGAAAAGCAGACGCTTGTGAGGGAGCACTCTCTTAACAACCATATTGGGTGTGTGAGTCCAAAATCACCACCATTTCAGTGAGCACAAACCTTTACTGACAATCACCAACTGGAGTTTAGATTTGGGACCTATTTCTGCTAGAGGTAAAGAAATTGATGCAACGTTTGAAGGCTTAACTGACTGTTTTCCGAAGGCGCTTTTATGTTATGTGGTCGACACTCTGCTCTTATTTTGTTTTGTCACAGCTTGTGCAAATCACACTTTGTCCAAGGAGTGCTTGAAGGTTCAACTCAACTGTCTACACTGGAGAATTACACAGAAGCTGAAGTACTCACTACAAAAGCCTCACGCATTCAGAAGCAGGCGCAGAGTTGATGGAAGATGAAATGGACGATGAAATGAACTGGCAATACAGCTTTGATGATTGGTATGATGATGTGGATGATGCTGATGTATGTGATTGATGTTGATGTTTTGAAGGTTTCTCTTTCAATTTGATTATCATTGCTGGTGGAAAAAATCCCAGTCGGTAGGAGGTGTGTAAGTTAATAAAATCGTCTTGCTTCATCAAGCAATACAGCTTTTTTCAGGGACCTCGGACTCGCTGTTTCACTTTACTTTATTTTTTAAACATTAAAAAGTTGGCTATGACTTTCAGGTATAACTTGTTGTTATACCGGGACTGTGTACACAAACAATACAAAAAACAACCACTTGATGATATTGGTTGTAAAAGACGTTTCAATAACAGCAGTACAGTAATATGTGATTGATTTTTTTTTTCACCGCCTAGTGCAGCATCACCCGCTTGGTTGCTCTGATTGGTTGTAGGCCTATCCAATTGCGTCCAGAGGCATCATGGTCCGTGCATAGGAAATGGAAATCTTAACTGAGGTTCCAGAGTAATGACACATCAAGACAAAAATTTATGTTAACACAACAGGTCTCATTTTGGCGTGTTCACACACCAATGTCACAGCCAATGTATTGATCCATTCTTATCTGGAAAACATGGCAGCATGAAGCTAGCGATGTTTCCTTGCCCTAGCTGCTTGCATTGTTTCCTCATCTTCCGATTTTGCTGGTCCACTACATTCCCTAAATGTAGGGTTTCATAAGACTCTTCTGCCGTGCCATTAACCCTCTTTAAATATCCCCAACCCCACTGAAAGTTTTAATTGACTTCTTCTAAACCACAACTCTGGTTTCTGTTTATAAACATACTTTCTATACAGTAGGTGCTTAAAGCACATGCAAAGAGTGTGTGTGTGTGTGTGTGTGTGTGGCAATGGCTGGTTTAACCTGTGCACACTGATTACTCAATATGTAACAGGTGTGCAGCCTCAGCCAGCCTCCAATCAGACTCGGCCAGGTAAGGCTGCTTAAACCAGCTATCATCCACACATACTCCCACAGACCCATATTGATCTTTTAACCCCCCATCAACTGTCCGTCATGTATGTCAAGGTTCTGTTTTGCCAAAACGAAATGGATGCCATTTGTTTTATTTACAGTGGAAAATGGGACATTTTAAGATAGCTTCATCATAAAAATGTCTTTGCATTCTGTAATCATCTGAGCTGTTGTGTTCAGTGCTACTTTATGTAACTGATGATGTTCTTTCAAATATAAACTATTTGAGTGACCCAGGGACGATATTTATTATTCTTTGGGAAGGATGAGGACAATGTATTTTAGTGGGGCACAATGGAAGTCTATGTTCGCTTTGCTTCTGCCCAAATAAATTCCTTCCTTTTATAAATGTATTTTGTTTAACAAGATAATCATGACATATTATTAACATTGTTAGACAATGTTCTTTCAATAAAAACAGATTTTCAATTGACCCAGTTATGACATTTTTTTCTCTTTGGGTAAGACCAGAGTTATTTAGAGAGTGAGTTACGACAAGGGAAGTTCAAAATGCTTGATTGTGCCTCGGTTTATGGAGACTTGAGGGCCGTTGGAATGATTAGAAAGTGTAAATATAGAGACAGAACTAGTACCTATGAATCAATAAATGCATATATGCAATATTTATATAGCACACCGACATGTGTATGTAGTTACATACATTTTTGACATCTTGCTAACAAGTGTAATCATTATGACTTTAAGTTAGGACGGATGGTAATGAGAGCTGACCATCAGTAATGATTGCCAACTGACTGCAGCAGCATGAGGATGTTGAGTGTGTTGTTTTAGGAATTTGATTGCAAATGTCAAATTCTTATGCACCCTGCATTTATTAAAATATACATATTATATATTCATGTTCAAAAAGATTTTTCGACTTCGTGCTTGCAAAGGGCAGACATGTCAATTTGACGTGTGAAGGAATTTGCTATTCAAAAGGGTATGTTAAATCACAGCCAGACTGGGGACATTTAAATAAATAAATATATATATTAGGGCTGTTAAATTAGCCCGATAATAACGCGCTTACGCAATCTTATTTTAATTTGATTAATAAAAATGATCGCATTAAAAGGACACTAGGAATTTCTCCCATCTAGTGGTAAAATTGTAGTTTGCATTCAAATTAATAGCCTCGCTTTTTCAAATGTGTTTTGCTACCTGGTCGCAACTATGGGAGGCAGTATGTGGCAAGAGGCTGTGATAACATCCAATACTAACTCATCAAGTTTTGAATGAAAGGATGAATGAAAGGAACATCAGCAGCTAAGCTTCAATCCCCGGCAAGCCCAAACAGCTCAAAAGGTGCTTTGAAACACATTCATTGTTGGAATGGAAACTGCTGGACTAACCATTGGTCCAAGTACTCCCCCTGCCAGCATCCCTACTCCTCCCCCTGCTAACATCACTGCTCCTCCCCCTGCTAACATCACTGCTCCTCCACCTGCTAACACCCTGCCAACATCACTGCTCCTCCACCTGCTAACACCACTGCTCCTCCACCTGCTAACATCCCTGCTCCTCCACCTGCTAACACCCCTACTCCTCCACCTGCTAACATCACTGCTCCTCCACCTGCCAGCACCACTGCTCCTCCACCTGCCAGCACCACTGCTCCTCCACCTGCCAGCAGTCAGCTAACATCCCTGCTCCTCCACCTCACTGCCCCTTACCCTGCCATCATAATCATGAAAGATGATTCCTCTAAAGTTGTTGAAGTGTTAATGCATCAATACAGTAAAGATACAGTGAAGATTAAAGAGTTTCAAAAATCAACATGGGGGTTGTAGACCTACAGGAAGTGATGCAAACACACCATTCAGAGAGCCACAAAATGACTTGGGAGTAGTGGCAGATTCAGAACATAATTTATGGGTGGGCCTAGGAATTTCTGGATGGGCCTAGGTTTTTTTTTTCTTAGTTCCGCCCCTGCTTGGGAGTAAGAGAGAGACTCTTTTATATGAATCACGACATTAAGGTTTACTTAAGTAGATTATATTGTAGTGACCTACAAGGGAGTTCGGGGGCATTAGAGGGAGACGTTCATGCCGTCACTTGCGCCTTGCGAGAGAGGGTGGGTGCAGGAAATAGGAAGTCTTTTGCCGGTACATACATATGCTGTGTTCCAATACCCGTACTTCCTTGAGTACACTCAACCGTAGTACACTATCCGTACTCACTGAGTACACTGAGTTTCAGATGTCAGTGTGTTCCATATCGAATACTCCGTGGTGCACTAACCGGAAGTGACGAACATGACTGCCGCCGCGGCTCCTCCCCCCACAATAAACATCCTGCTCTGAACGGTGAACTCTGCGCATAATAGCTATAAAAACCTATAAAAGCTATAAAAAGTACAAAATGACTAAATTAATGCAGGCTATGTGGAAAATCCACTGACGTTGTTCTCAACCCGGCTCTGCCTCTTCCGCTACGTAGCTAAGATGCCGGCCGTTCATCAATCAATGAAAATCACTTCCAAGTGTCGGAAAAAGCGTGACGCGTAAGACCTGCAAAATTATTGGAGCAACGGCACCGGAAGAGGCGGGACTTGTGTAAACAATGACCATCTTGGCGTACGAAGTCTCTCCATGCATTTCAATGGGAGATTTCTTCAGTGATGTGTCTCCTCCTTTATAGTGTCTCTGGTACGACACGCTCAAGGCATTCCTGATTAAACTTTTAAAACTGTCGGAGCTGGAGAAAGCAGACCGTCTGCTGTCCCTCAACGGTCTAAGGGACAGCAAGCCGTCCGTTGATGGAGAGGATGCTGGCTGTGCTGGGCTCGGCTGATCCCGCATTCCTGTTTACTCACATTTTCCTGCTCCCGCTTCTCCACCTCCAAGGACTACCGTGAGCTGGCTGCGGAAGCGGACAGCATTTTCCTTGCCAACCGGCATCAGTTTATGCACACACTGCTCCCTACCCATGGCGTTTCGACCCCGTTGCCCCTTTTGGAGGACACCTTCGGCACCGCAGCTGTGGTGACGGCCCGCCGCCAACGCGAAGGGTTGTGTTATTACCATGCCAGGTTTGGAGCCAAGGCTAAGGAGTGTCGCCAGCCTAGTGGCCGAGTTCCCTGTCCTCACCACACCCATGTTCTCGTCAGCAGTGGCTAAGCACGACGTGGAGCACCACATCACCGCTGTCGGCCATCCGCTCCGTCTACGCTCATGCTCGGCGGCTCGACTCTGCGAAGCTTGTGAGTGCCAGGGGGGAGTTCACCACCATGGAACGCCTCGGCAACGTGCGTCGCTCGAACAGTCCGTGGTCCTCCCCCCTGCACATGGTGACTAAGGCTGATGGTGGTTGGCGCCCCTCCGACGATTTCCGTCACCTGAACAACGCCACAACCGCCAACCGGTATCCTGTCCTGCATATACAGGACTTCTCCACCCACCTGGCAGGGGGCCACCATCTTTTCCAAGGTGGACCTAGTGCGAGGATACCACCAGGTACCGGTCCACCCACTGGACGTTCCCAAGACAGCGGTCATCACGCCCTTCGGCCTGTTTGAATTCCTGAGGATGCCTTTCGGCCTTAAAGGGGCAGCGCAGACGTTTCAGCGCAGACTCTGTACTGCAGTACTGTACTGCATTATACAGGAAAGTTAAAACACCACGTCACTCCACAGGGAGCGGTCCTCCTTCCCGCCAGGGTGGACGCCGTCGCCAAGTTCCCATGCCCCATGTGAAGTCGCTGCAGGAGTTCCTGGGCATGGTGAACTTTTACAACAGGTTCATCCCCCATGCGGCTCACCTCAGGTGGCCCTAGTACGGGGCCCTGCGGGGAAAAGGGCCCAGGGATGACCTGGACTGTCCCTGGGGAGGGACAGAACATTCGATGCGGCCAAGGCTGCGCTGGCTACAGCGGCGCTGCTGGCGCACCCATTCCCCACTGCCCCGGTCGCCCTCACGACAGATGCATCGGACTATGCAGATGCATTGGCCTTCTTCAGTAAGCAGCTTCGCGACAACGAGAGGAAGTACAGCGCCTTCGACAGGGAGCTCCTTGCTCTCTTCCTCGCCACCCGACATTTCAGGTTCCTGTTGGAGGGAGTCGTCAACTCCGTCGTCGACTGCCTTTCCAGGTCGGTCGTGGGGTCCGTGCACTTGGGACTGGATTACGCTGCTATGGCCGCTGACCAGGCCGCAGACTCGGACATTCAGGCCTACCGGTCGGCCCCCACTGGGCTGCGGCTGGAGGACGTGGTGTTTGATGACGCCAAATCCACAGTAGTCTTCGACGTCTCCACGGGCCAACCGCGCCCCATGGTGCCTGCTGGCTGGGTTTCTGGACGGAGATGCCTGCTGGCGCCTCGTTTTCGACATCATCCACGGCCTTTCCCACCCGGGCAGGAAAGCCTTCACTAGGTTGGTGGGGGCCAAGTTCGTCTGGCCAGGCCTCAGAAGGGACGTCAGGACGTGAGCTGGCTCCTGTGTGGCGTGCCAGCGGGCCAAGATACAACACCATATCAAGGCCCCTTTGGTACCGTTTCTGGTGCCGGAGAGTGCAACAGTCTTTGTGAGAGGTTCCATCGCTCCATGAAGGCTGCTCTGCGGGCCAGCCTTACGACTGCCTCCTGTGGGTCATGTTTGGTCTTTGTTCTGCTCCCAAGGAGGACCTCCAGACCTCATCCGCTGCGCTGGTGTACGGCCAGCCACTGCGAGTTCTGGGGGAGTTCCTCCCGGAGGCCGCTTCCCGCTGGTCTGCCGACTCTCATCGGGTGGTGTCCCGGGGCGTCGCTGGTGCCTTTGTCCCCATCCCAACATTTCGCCACTGCATTCCCCAGTCCTACGTGCCGAAAGACCTGCTGTTGGCCAGATACGTTTTCATCCACCATGACAGCCATCGGACTCCGTTACAGCCCCCATACGATAGGCCCTTCTGCGTCCTGGAGGCGGGAGCTAAGAACTTTGTTGTGGACATGGGGGGTAAGCCAGAGCGGGTCACAGTGGATCGTCTCAAGCCTGCTCATTTGGACGTTGACGAGCCGGTTCCGCTGGCCCTACCCCCACGGCGGGGACGTCTCCCTGCTGCGGCCTCCGGCCCGGCCCCCGGCCCCAGCTCTCAAGCCACCCAGGACCCTTGACCCCCCTCCTGCTAAATTCATCCGTTTTGGCCGCTTGATACGGCCACCGCCACGTTGATTGTCTATGTCACTTGTTCATTGATTGACTTTTCAGTTATGCAGTAAGAGGGCGTTAGATGGAGACATTCACCGGGTCCCCTGCGCCTTTAAGAGAGAGGGTTTTTAGCCGATTCTACCAAAATGCTATACGTTGGAATGCTAAGGGCATGTCTCATGGTAAAAAAAAAACACAGAGCTTGCGAGTACAGCCCTACGCCTGTCAACAACACACAAGCTCTGTGTGGCGTCAACGGGTGAACTACAGAAGGTGTTGTGTGTATAAAATGTTCTTTTTAATAGGCCTATGTCATATTTCCTGCTTCCATGAACGCAGAGTAGGGTTATAGAAGCTTCGGCCGTTTCTAGCAACAATATAGGTGGCGGTATACACACAGAATGATTTCATCCACCAATAAAAAGAAGAAGAATCAACAATAACAACAATGACAGCCTCCGCCCGCAGTTGTTCTTACAGTGTACCGGATTGCTCTACATTGGGACGAAGACAACCTTACCTCAGCTTCCACGCTTTCCCGAAGGAAGAAATACTTTGCAAGTCTTAAATCTTCTTCTTCTTCACCTACAGGCGCATACCGCCACCTACAGCCATTGTAAATAGCTATCCGGAACAATTGCAACCCTACTCCGCTACGTTCTTCTGGTCTTCAATTGTTGCGTGACACAGGCCTATAAACCATCTGTACACTTGCAAAGTCTTGTAATCCTTGTAAGTGGTTTAAAATAGTGATTATTTTTTTACCATGAGACATGACCTTAGCATTCCAATGTACAGCACTTTGGTAGAATCGGCTAAAAACAAAGTCTAAAAGAATACGTCTATATATACGTCTATTGCTACCCAATGAACGTTCAAACTCGTTATCATACTAAACATATCCCAGATCCATTTTACACTAGATTTCCCCTTTAAGGACACGTATGATTATACATCTGGGGGTTCTAGCCCTACAGGAAGTAACTAAAAAAGCCTCACATAATGCCCCATCTCGTGACCTCTCCCCCCGCAGCCCACCATTGTATATCATGAGTGTACCATCTTTAGAGGAAAACAAAATACCAAAAATGGGACATCTGCGTAGGATGTGGTTGATGTGAAAAATAAATTAAAACAAGCTGTGATCCTTTGTTGATGTAACCCAGAGAGTCTGTAGCATTCAGAAAGCATGTGACGCTGGCCAGCCTGAAGGAAGCATCTGCTTATGTGTGGCAGGACACTCAAAATGCAGAAACAACAAAAACACTCGCACTGGTTCAGGTGGGATTTGATTAGCATGGATCTACCTTTTTACAGTTAATACTGTGCTAATGTAAGAAATGTCTGATCTCTCTTGAAAGAATGCGTGAACATGATATGTGGTCAGTGCTAAAAACCTTCATGAAAATGATTCTATGTATACAAGTATGGACAAAGGAAATACATGCTAACTAGTATAATACATGAAGTATTTCCCCAGTCATAACTGAGGGGTAGACGCAGTATGTCCATTATACTACTCTGTATTCCATACAACATCAGCACACCTCACTCAATCATCTGCCAGGGTTTTCGTTCCCTGAGATTTCCCAAACTCACTCAAATGAATGTCAACAGCTGTTTGTGTCAGAAGAGACGGATGTGGAGACAGACCAGTGCAACCATGGCGACTGTCCCCCAAGATGGAGAGAGAGTGGGAGGAAGATGGGGGCTAAACACACCATTCTTTATGGAAATGAAGGCTAGATGAGCATCCAATC
>OMLJ01112562.1:0-10690 GCA_900302595.1 Gadiculus argenteus
CTAACATAGTCAGGAGACATCATTAGGTGCCTCAGCAGATGCCACAGGGCAGAGTCAAGACAAGCGACAGGTTTTTAGAAGAACGCCAGTGGAGGACTGGGAGAACATGTGGTGGGGGCGACAGAGGCGTCAGAGGGGGTGCAGACGACATAGTGCCAGCTGCCATGACTCACGGCCTCAGACAGGGAGAGATGTAGGTACCCGCCAACACGGTGCCCTACCTGCAGCTTGGGGGGGTGGAACCACCACCATCACCCCCTCAGCTGACTAGCTGAACTTTAGCTCACCTTTTTCTATATTTCAGGTACGTTGTCAAGGTTTGCGCAGCGTTTTACTGAGGACGGATTTCCGTGAGATTTTTCTCATGAGCGACTGCTTTCCCCAGAAAACGTCACTACTACTTTTCATTAAGCAGATGCTTTTATCTAAAGGGGCTTGCAGTGAGTCTTTCTAGAGACATTGGTGAGCAGGTGGAGGTAAGGGAATCCTGTGGACGCCTACAGCAGTGGACAACTGGATTAGAAACCAGGAACTTGATAGCCACTTAAGATGAAAAACAGATCCAGCTCATTACATGGGAGCCGGGGGTGAAGATGGCCTGCAGTTTGGGGGGAACCGAGCTGAATGTGCACATATCCTAGTCAGTACTCTACACTTATTGCGCGTTTCCACCGCGGGGTGCGGGTCGGTTCAGTGCGGGTAGTGAGGGAGCGGTATTGCTCAGGTCAGTTACGTGTCGCGTTTGCACCGCCGACATTACCCTTATGGTGGGCGGGGTTTACGCCGGACGGCGATAGCCGCGGTGGCTGTAAGCATTGTGATCTCATAGCAGCCCGACACAGTGTAGCCCGCTAATAAATCCACTGAAAAAATGCGCACAATAAACAAAGAGCAACTGTAGGATGTCCAAGAAGGACGGCAAACTTTTGCGCAACATTTTCTTCAATAAACGAAGCTTTCTCTGTTGTCCAGAAATGCCCCACGGCTACTGTGTGTGTTTGTTATTATCCCCCTGTCACACGGAAGTGCCGACTTTGTCGACCAATCGCGTGTAGCTCTGGAAATGCCGGTAACCTTTCAGGGTCTCAGTACCCCAACGGAGGAGTACTCCCGAGAGTAGTACGGCGCAGTGCCGCTCAGTCCAAAACTATGCCCAAATTGACCGTGAAAAGGTAAAGCGCTTGATTGGTCCATGGTCCAATCTGAGTTTGGACCATGGACCAACTGAGACCCTAGAGACCTCAGTCAGATAACCACAGCGCTGTACGGGGTACTGTGTGGGTGGGTGCCTCTTACCGATGCCCAGGTGGGTGTTGATGGAGGCGTAGCGGGCGGTGCCGGTCAGGTTCTTGTTCTCGCGGTAGGGGATGTGCTGGTGTGTGCGGGCGTCGCGGTACTTCTTGGCCAGGCCGAAGTCGATGATGTAGACCAGGTTGCCCTTCTTGCCCAGGCCCATTAGGAAGTTGTCGGGCTTCACGTCGCGGTGGATGAAGTTTTTGGAGTGGATGTACTCGATGCGGCTGATCTGGGGTGGGGAATGTGATTGGAATAGTTGTTGAAAATATAACCCTTAAAAAACAAAAAAGGGTTGTTTTTTTCATGATATAACATGACCTACCCCCATCGATAAAGGGGATGCTGAAGTGTTTGAAACACATAATTCCTCATTCATGTATTTGTCAGTATAGAGCAGATGTGAGACCATTCAATTTAGCAGAATAGTTAGAATGCAATTGAGTATCGAGATAATTATTTTCTCAGACTGTAATGATACGTCAGTTGACGTTTTGCTTTTTTTACGATCATGTTTAAAAATTAAGCCAAAAACAATTACATTTATTGTAAGCAAAACATCAAGATTACACACAGAAAAGTCAAACGACCACTAATAACGTATATACCCTATGAGATTTTCCTATATGTCATCACTGAAGTAGCATGGCGCTTGCATTGTCTTGAGAATGTACATAATGACCATGTTATACAGCACTCATCTGATAATAAAACACTGACTTACAGTACATACAGTCTTCTTCAGTGGGAAATACAGACCAGCACCACTATGCGGTGACTACATGTCATTCTAACTAACAGTTAATAATCTCAGCTTCAATCTAAATGTCTTCCTGTGTGAACATCCTGTTTGTGAATGTTGACCTTGACATGGTAAAGCGTGGTACATGCAGCTCGTCTGTGTTCTGTGTGCTGGCCTTTGTTTACAAACCTTGCTCGTTGGCCTAGATCGGTGCTCGGTCTAGCGTATAGCGATCTTATAATCAATTGATGCTACCTCGATTACTCCCAATTTAACATGGATGCAAAATAACATGTTATGTCTGTGAATATAATATAAAGCAAACCAGACATGAGTTCAATCAGCTACACTGCCAAACTGATATGCACCCCTATAATTAAATTTAGCCAGCCTTACATTTTCAGATTAGAGAAAATGTATATATTATTGAATCTATAGTTTATTGTGCACTGGTGCTCATGGAGTGGTATGGACTTTTAATGCCATTAATCAAAGACTTTCCTACGCGGCCTTAGGTTTCTGTCGGAGTCCTTAGCTTTATGCTATCTAGCAACGACCTTCCCATATTTCTTGGTACTGTGACTCGACTTCCCCATGCAGCTTCATGGTTCGGTATGAGTCGCTGGCTTAATGCTATTTTAGCGTTGACTTCCCCGTGTAGCATTATGGTGCTTTCTAAAATTGTTAGCTTCATCTCCATCTAGCATTGAAATTCCTATGTAGCACTATGTTGCTTTCTGAGTGATTAGCTTAATGCTATTTAGCATTGACTTTCCCATGTAGCTTCACCGCGCCGCGTGAGTCAGTGACTGAATGCTAGTGTCTGCATCCTCAGGCTTTTCTTCCATCACGTCATCACCATATCCTGTGGTGGTCTCTCGTGTCAATCACTCTTCCGGTATTTCCACTGTGCAACCTTAAGGCTGGAGGGGTTTGCGTGCGTGCGTGTATTCATGTGTAGACTACACATCATGTTGCATGTTACCATCTGGTCGGCCAGCAGCAGCACAGTCTTCAGGCTGAACTTGCGGGAGCAGAAGTTGAAGAGGTCCTCCAGGCTCGGCCCCAGCAACTCCATCACCATCACGTTGTAGTCACCCTCCGCGCCGCACCACTTTATGGACGGGATGCCCACTGGACACACACAGGGGACAAACAGAGAGCAGCCATTGGTCACACAGGCCTGACAACAATATGTTGTCATTTGTCTACTGCAGTACGGTAGTAGTAGGTAGTGTTGTGTATTTGGTCTACAGTAACGAGTACAGTGCTGTAGAGTAGTAGTATTGGGTATGATCATAACTACAGAGTGAGCAAGTCCTAGTATCCTAATCTCCTAGCCTCCTTAGCCCCTAGTCCCCTCACCTCCTACTCTACTTAACTCCTAGTCAACTTACCTACTAGTCTCCCCACCTCCACATATCCTAGTCTCTTTCTCCACCACCTAGTCCCTAACATCCTCATTACCCAGGTCTTATCTTCTAGTCTCCTTAACTCCTCCCCATCATCTAGAGGACCACCTAGTCTCCTCACTCCTAGTCTCCTCCACTACTAGTGTCCTTACCTCCTCCCTGCATCATCTTGTAGAACTTGCTCTCGATGTGCAGTTGCGGATGCTTGGTCTTCACGCACTCCAGCTTGATGGCCACCTCCTCCCCGGTGGCGATGTTGGCCCCTACACAAACACAGCGGCCATTAGGGACGCATGGAGGCTAGTTCTCCATCAGACTGCAGCTTTAAACTAGACTAAGAATCCTGAATACAGAGAGCTCCGCATTAGATCCAAGATCCCACACAGAATTTTTGTTGGTATGGGTCTAACGGTTAGATGCACGTTTCATTTTGTACGTACCACACACACACTTTTTTTTTAAAGAAAAATGTTTATTGATTATCACATACTCTGAGTGTCTTGTCCTGATGTTTTGTGTTTGATGTCTTTTCATGTGTGTAAGACATTTGTTTGATACAATTTAATAAAAATTCGCCGCATTGAAAAACATACCGAACTGTGACTTAGAAACCGAAGTACAGTACCGAAACTTAACTTTTGTGCATTCTTACACCCCTAGCACACACACACACACACACACACACTTTAAGTAGCATTATAACATTCTACTATACACCCGTTATGACGTACAGTCAGAGCGGTATGGCTAAGACACGGTCAGCTGCAGTCAGCAGAACGCAGGCGAGGGCTAAGAATAAACATTGCATCAGGACGCGGTTGTTCCCGCTTACCGAGGTAGATGTCTCCGAACGAGCCGCTCCCGATCTTGCGCCCGAGGCGGTACTTGTTCCCGACTCGCAGCTCCATGGTGACGAGGGGGAGCTGGGAGGACACAAGAGAGAGACAGTCAGTTAGAGAGAGAGAGACGGTCAGAGAGCGAGGCACCAAGGACATCCATCCATCCAGCAGGTCCAGCCCCCGACAGGGCCAGACCCTCCACCCAATACCACACACACACTTGGGTGATTATGGGGATTTTGTGAACACAACTCAGGAGGACCCTTCAGCTAGAAGAACCTCCGCCACGACCCCCCCCCCTCCACCACCGACTGCTGGACCAATCAGATCAAGACACGACTGAAGACCGAGGCCCCACCAGATAGTCCAAGCTTTTGGGACACAGATACTCCCGAAATGTAGTTCTAGATATAATTTGGATAATTTCGGCTAGTGCAAATAATTGTTCCGCAACATAATTCACCGCCCCCCGCCCTCGAATGTCCTCTGCTCTGTCTGCATATTCACTAGTTAGTACGCAGTACGGGCCTTGTTCAGATTAATATACCGTAACCTGTATTTCTTTGTTGGTACATTAATCAGAGCATTACAGTCGCAATGCATAAGATTGAGCCCCTCCCAGTTAGGAGAAAGAAATAAAACGCAATACTGTTATGTCAACTCCAACTTGCTGTGCAACAGTGTTCCATGACCTAGCATAGCTTGATTAGCTGAGTGGCGTGAACTAGCGTAGCTCGACTAGCTGGGGGGCGTGGACTAGCCTAGCACGACTAGCTGGGTGGCGTGAACAAGCCTAGGTCGACTACTAGTACTCTCACCATAATTTTCTAGTAACTGCACAAAACATTTTTTACATTTATATTTGGTGCCCCTTACATTTGTGTGGGTGCACTCTCAGTTTTGCAGATGATCGTAACCTTTTGAAGTTTGGAGCACCATCGCTACCAAGTACAAAATGGGAAAAGCTGTTGGGCAAATTAAGACTGACATTTGAGATGTCGATTTTATATTTGAAAGTTGCATCAATTGCATAATGTCAAACCACAGAGCAACCTTGAGCCAAAAGGGGGAAGAAAAAGAAAGACATGTGAAAGGACACATGCTCACCGTCTGATCTGATGACAAACGCTGCATTGCGGTTACATTAAAAGGTATGCGTGTAATTTAGATAGTTGGGATGAGATGGTTGCGTTAAGGCAGATTTGGTGTCATTAAAGGGGTAGTTCGGAATTTTGGACATCGGACCTCATTTCCAAATGAGCCAGTGTGTTATTTATCATTGGAGACCGTTTAACATGTTTCATTCAGTCCTTCTAGTTGCAGAGTTCTCTGGTGCTAGGCTAGCGCAAGTCGATGGGAACTGCTAGCCTGCCAATAAAAACTGTTTTACCCGCTCCACAGTACACCTGAGGCAAATCAAATATAACACCAGACTATCGATGTAAATGTCTGTGTTGATAGAATAATAAAACTATTCTTGCATCACAATGATCCCATTACATTTTGAAGGACTACTTTCTCTGCAGCGGCGGAATTTTACTGTGTTCCAGTGTAGGAACCAATTCGGTACAGCAGAACATAAACAGAAGCGCATCCAGGTAATATCAGTCAGGATTATAAACTAAATGCAATGCAAATGTAGTTTTATTTCTAACAATATTTCATCAACACAGAAATTGACATATAGTTGGATATGAGGTCTGATGTCCAAAATTTCGAACTATCCCTAAGGAAAGAACGTGGTCAGCAAAGCCAAGCATTAAAAGGAGTTCCCTACCAGAGAAGGTAGTCACGTTGAGTGGCAACCAATAAACTGCTCTTCAACAATATCTAATATGGCTTCAGCTACAAAGACAACAAATACAAAACAGGATTCAATCGGTTGAGGGCTTATTTAAGAGGAGAGTCTGCGCAACGTGTGTGTGACAGAGATGATCAACTGACAGATGAAGGACGGACGCACAACAAATCCAAACTGACAGAAAAGTGAGGACCGGGATGTGTCGCGAGGAAATCAACTCTGACTACAACACCAAGACCGGGTTGTGTTGTGTAGAATTCAACTCTGACTGTGGCGCAAGGCCCGGTTGTGTTGTATTGAGACCGACCGACTGTGACTGGGGGCTGGAGGGGGCCTGGCACGCGTTTCACTGGGGCGTTGGACTGAGGCCTCTGAGCCAGGGCGCACGTGACACTGGACGAGCAACATGATTTATTTAATCCTCTCTTCACCACGGAACATTGTGCAGCCCTTGCAAGGCCCAGCACTCTGTGTGTGTGCGTGTGTTTCTCTCTCCACTGTGGAGAACCAGATAGACACAGAGTGAGCGCAGGCCGGTCTATGGCAGATGTAACCGTGTCAGAGCTCTCAAACCATTCTGGGCGCTCAACTTTATTGATATCATTTATGGATTTAATGTTCCCTTTCAGCATTAACCATTTAAAAGATGTAACAAAGGCACTATTATCAGAGAGACCGAGGGAGGGAGAGACAGTAAGTAAACAAATCGTCCTGAACTTAAGCTGGCAACCACATCGTTATCATATACCATAAAAAAGACTTGCTGCTCGAAGTCAAGTGCTTTAGTGATTGAGGTTGAAATAAATACAATAACTCCATGACCTCATTCTTTTTTTCTCTGTCATCTGTCTACGTGTGCGCTATGGCCGAAACCAGCCCACTTCCTGTTGACGTTGTGCTGTTGAAGCACTCTTCAATTATCCCTCCGTTCTGTGAAATCATCAACTCGATGGCCCCAATAGAAGTCACTCACCATTCAACCGTGAGCTTTTAAAAAGGGTATTAGCAGGTCATTAATATGTTATGCTCCTGGCTAACGTCATACAAGGCCATGTCTACACTACACAGACCAAAAGTATGCATGGAAAATGTAAGACTCAGACACTGCATCGGTTGCAAAGAGTTTGGTCTCGAGACTTGGTCCCAAGTGGAGGAATCTGAAAACATGTGAAAACTTGTGTTTTCGAAAGGATCCACATGATTGTGGAGCAGACTGGTCACTAAAGACATCATGACGGTGGTTAAGGCCGTCCAAAGCCACCGAGGGTGGAGGGAGGGTGTTAGGTATGATCAGTCCCACTGTTCTGCCAAGAAGAGATGGCAGGCTGATTCAGCGCCCAGAGGGTCGGGTGGATTAGGGTTAATCAAGAGTTAGCGTCCATTAAACCAGGAGAGGCTCCAGCCAAAGACTTGCTAGTAGGTAGTTTACACTACCTATACCCAGATTGACACAGGTCATTGTAGGTCTCTTGGAAGTATGGCTTGATTCACAAGATACAACAGCAAAATGCAATTGACCAACATTTCCTATATGATCATAAATTAAATGCTTCAGTCATTCTCAGGTAAATATAAAGACCAACTAATGTGTTGCATATAGAATTGCCTGTAAATATTGTGTTTTTCCATTTCAAATACCTTTGTACTGTTTTTCTCGTCAGACTAAGCAAGCATATCAGAAAGAACTCAGGGAAAGGGAACTGGTCAGGGCTCCCGTGATACAGTTGATTAATAGAAACACAAATCCATGAATAAATAAGGAAGCTTGGAAAGTCTTGGAGGATGCAGTGAACAGAACTTCAGAGCAACACACATGTCCTGTCAGATGTGTCGTTCTGGGTGGACAGTGAATTCTGAGATCATAGTTTAACTTTTGGAACCACAGGCACTTCAAGATACACATAGCTACACTGGGACTGGGAAACAGGAAGTATGGAAGAAAAAAAAAAACACAAAAAGGCAGAGCCGTCAAATTCAAATAGCAATGCTAGGCAATCCCACTAAGGGTCATACCATCGCATCATAAACCAGAACAGGGATGAGACTAGTGTCGTTTCAGACCTCGTACTTTGACCAATTTAAAGGCAAGTCATAATGAGTCTACGCTGCAAAACAGAGTAGCAGACCACGTCAGCTGCACGTCCCACCTCAAAAGGGGAACCAACTCAACACACGCACACAGACCCACACAACCATAATATTGAACACAGCTAAATAAAGCTGCCAGCAGTCCTGCGGTCTTTAAACCCACCGAGGGTCTGGAGGTCCGGGGAGCAGGTGGGTTCCTGGGCTGTACAGAAGAAGGTCGTCCATAAATCAGCTGTGAGTTAATTAACCTGACAGACAAGCCCCTCATCAAGGGGGGACTGCCATTTGTACACGGTCAACTCGCCCTGACACACACACACACACACACACACACACACACACACACACACACACACACACACACACACACACACACACACACACACACACACACACACACACACACACTAGGAGAGGCTTTCAGGGACCCGGAGCATGAGGAGATTTACAATTCCGCCCCCAAGCATCCACCCAACCCCGAAATATACAACCACAGGGCGGACATACACAGAGAATGACCCCGATCAGTGACCACCACCAGGGACGGGGTGCAGAGTCTACTGGTCCACTATCTCTCCAGTCACTGCAAGCAGCGGTACTTTGGACGTCTCTAGTAGCAATTTTACGGGCGATTTCAGTCTAGTGCCCGTATTGATGCAGTCGAAGAGGGGTGAAACGCATTAAGAAAGAACCTAAACCGAGTACAACGACACGGACTTTATTCCACATTTAGAGACAACCAGCATTAACATGAACGTTGACGTTAACGTTACATTAACGTAACGTCACGTTAGCTCAGCCGCAACACCCGCTCCGTATCGGCCTCGGACAGCGGAGAACCGTGCCCCCGAACCACACGCCATTTAAATCACAATATACACGAAAAAGACTAGAAAATAGACTTGGGTACGTTGTGTTTCGGGGGTGTTTAACCCGGTAACCGCACCCTTGTCCGGAGTTAGCCCGTGGTTCATAGCCCTTTCTAACCGACCCCCTCCCCCCCCTCTCTCTGTCTCGTAACCGTGAATACAACTCAGGGATCCGGGCGAATCCGGCCACCCTTTCCCCCTGGATTTGCCCCATACCCCGTAATGTGACTCACCCGATATTAGGTTTATCAGAAAGCTGGATTGGTGGAGATAATGTTCCGGTGGTTGTCAGTCAGACAGGTTCATAGGGGACGAAGGATTGGAGCGGATTGTCGCGGAGTTCATACCCCGGCTCGTCGCTCTCGTTCCGTCGGCTGCGCTCCGTGTTGTGGTCCCCGAGCAGCAGCTTCGAGGAGCCCGGCGGTGTTGCCAGATTGGGACCGATTTCCCGCCCAATCTGGCAACCCTGGCTGCAAGCGCGCTACAGCCAGGGTAGCCAGATTGTCGGAAATATGGCCCAATCTGGCAACACTGGAGCCCCGTCCGTGCTCCGCTCGCGTCTGTCTCCCCCTCTGGTCTCGCGACGCATTATTGACAACAGCGGTGATGTCATCGCCAGCAGGGCCTCGGAGTGAAGGTTTAGAGGAGAATCCCACCCAAAACACCATTAATAATAGATAATTTACGTATTAAATATTTGCAGAAAATGCGGTGAGTGCTGTAGTACAAAGTGAGGTTGAAAATATGTTTTAATTAAGCCACATAGATTAAGACGTGAAGAAACGTTAAATGGCTTAAATCAAGTCAAGGGATTTGAACAGAGTTCAAAAGTCTAAATGGAGTAAACAATGTAAACATGCACACCATTTAAAAAAACGTAAATGGTTGGAAACAAATAAAGTGACAGCTGAATAAAAAATGCGAATCATTGCTAAAAATGCAGAAATGTAAAATTAATTGAACTGAAGAATTGCCCTGGCTGCTGAAAAATCTGAAAGGTCAAATGTATTGCAGTGCACTGCTGAAAAACCTGAAAGCTGAAATTGAAAACTGACTGACGCTAAATTTGAACAGAGTTCAAGAAGAGTACCTGAAGTACCTGAAGAAGTAGTAGTAGCTGAAGTATAGTAGTAGTAGTAGTAGTAGTAGCAGCAGCGCTGAAGTAGTAGTAGTAGCTGAAATAATAGTGGTACTAGGTGCACCAACGTTATGCCATATGAAAGGTAGGTAAATCAATGAGACCAACTGAAAATTAAGCAGATATACTGTGATTATGAAAAAAGTATAAAGGTTATCGAAATTCTGTTTTCAGATTATTGAATATGCAAGTCTGTTGATTTGTTAAACGTATGAACAAAGCTTAAGACCAACTAATGTGTTGCCTGTAAATATTGTGTTTTTCCATTTCAAATACCTTTGTACTGTTTTTCTCGTCAGACTAAGCAAGCATATCAGAAAGAACTCAGGGAAAGGGAACTGGTCAGGGCTCCCGTGATACAGTTGATTAATAGAAACACAAATCCATGAATAAATAAGGAAGCTTGGAAAGTCTTGGAGGATGCAGTGAACAGAACTTCAGAGCAACACACATGTCCTGTCAGATGTGTCGTTCTGGGTGGACAGTGAATTCTGAGATCATAGTTTAA
>OMLJ01112565.1:0-12401 GCA_900302595.1 Gadiculus argenteus
CAACATGATTGGCATTCAAAAAGCCACCAGCCGCCCCCATTATGAACCACCATGCAGGCAGCTAGGGGCTATAAAGTAATAAACTACACCTGCACGCTCACACACTTTTTGTGAACTGTTTGGAGTCACACAATTTCCTCTCGTGGGGTTCCAAACTATTGACTGAACTAATGTTAATTAGATGATTTGACTGTAATAATACTGAGGTACCACATCCTCCATCGTTTAAGCTGAGACCTGTCGTACATGACCAAGATAAAGAAAGCACTCAACGACGACGGAAATGTCAAGCTTTTATTTCACTGTTATCACGTGTGCTTGTATTTTAGCCCGAATAGGTCTCTCTCTCGCACAATGAACAGTTAGCTTCTGTTTACTGCTTCATTACCATCTCTTTCCTGGTAAGGAGGTCTGAAACTACCTCTGAGTATAAACCGCTGAATGGAACAGATTGAATAGGCTGGCCTTGAGAAAAAAAGTGTTTTGCTGCTCTGGGGGGAATGGGTAGGTAGTGGATGCAGGTGGGCAGGAGGTCCTTGAAAGAGTCAAAGGAATGGATTCACGTCATTTTTTGCATGTTTCTTCATTAACGACACTGAACGGCAGCCCTGAGGTGTTGAGAGATATTATGCTATTTTGCACACTTGTGGCCGCTGGTTACAAATAAGACAAAAAAGCTAAATTGGCATTCCACATTACTACTATTTACTTGCTTTGACACCATGACCTCCCATTGTATACAGAGCGAATGGAATAGGCAAGCCTCATTCCCCTGGGTCGATCCAGGAGTTGCGGCGTTGCTTTCATGCTAGACATTTGTTCACTTTTTAACAACATTTGAAATGATGGAAGAACATATGTAGTTGAACCTGGTGCTTTCTGTTGGCATTAAAACAGTTTTTTGCCGGTTCAAGGTAGAAGAGATATGTGAGGCAGTCAGAGGATAGGTTAGCCATTTTGTTTATTTGCGCTTTCCATGGCAGCCTCCGCATAAGAGACAGGCAGCAAATATCAATACAATCATTTCTTTGAGTGTTTCATTGACAACAAGGAGACAGAAAATGATTGTGTACATGCCTTTTAATCGCTTGTGGAAGATATTGAAAACTGTCTGAAAAACAATTCACAAGATGTGTTGTTTGATGTGTTGATTGTGACAAATTCCAGAAATTGATGGATTGTGTTTTACAATAGACCTCTTCAATCATGTCATGTTTTATTTACCTCAATAATTTGCTCATTACAACATTTTACAGCACCTTCTCATTCATTTCCATGTGTGTCCCGGTGTCACAGAACTGAGTTCCCACATGTTCTGCCATCAGCACACTAATGCAATGTATTTTGCCAAGCAACAAATGAGAAACGAATCGGTTATGATTAGCTATTACACAGCAATAAGCCTGTTGAGATGAATCTACCAGGATAAATGAATCACCATTTTCAAAAGCCTTATTTTGATTAACAAATGACTCCTCTAACTGAATTCACTTGTTAGTCTAACACTTCATTATCCATTTATAATTCTGACTTTTTTCAACGTCTGCCAAAAGAATCACAAATAACTATTAATGAAAGTCGCAAAGTGTAAGATTGAGCTGCTCCCAGTTAGTATGCCAGAGATTCTAATAATTCTACCACCCTCTACCAGGTGGTCGAATTACCATCGGGTAGTAAGTGGTAAGTGTTCTGTCCACTATAACTGTATAAATGTGACGTGAACTTACCTGTTACAGAAAACAGTAAAATTACATTTTTATGTAATGTTTTTACAGCAACATGTAAGTTATTTGAGGAAGTTCAGTGCATGTATTTGCTGTAATCTTATTTTAAATAGATAAACTAAGAACTGCTGTAAATTGGATCAAACCAAAATGCTTTATACTGGATTACAAGTAAAATGTTATTATTGTAAATAAATATAATAAAATGCTGTACATGTTAATATAACAATGAGTTAAGGGGACACTGGCTGATGTTTTACGTAATTTATTACCTCATATCAACGTCTTCATTCATAAATAAGTCCTCATTGGTGTAAAATGACCTCTGCCAACAATCTCACTTATCCTCCTGAGTGAAGAACCACTTATCTGTGTTTACATAGAACGGGTAAGCTCTATGGAGGCTTCCATGTCCTTCCGGTCTATAAAAAACGATGAACTGCAGAGAGGGACAAAAGGCACTACGTGGCATATGTGACATGATATGTTGTTGTCATAGCTTCTTGAATCTTGACACATACCGCCTGCCGTAGTTTCAACAAGGCAGACAGAGAGACGTAAACGTTTGAATGCAAAATAAAATGTAACCACTAGATGGGAGTAAAAATACACAGTGCACCTTTAAGTTCATAAGTTGTCATTTATATCCAGCTGTGTGAAATCTAATTTCTCTACAAAAAGGGGTCGGCATAATCCTAACCATCCTAAACAGAATATCAATTTAACCACTCATCCTTAATGACCTGCAGATTTAAGGAATACACACTACTGATTTCTATAATCTGACATGCATTTCTTCAGTATCATGAACATGAAAAATGTGTACAATATTTTATGTAAAATATATATATATATAATACATTGTTATAAAAAACATAATATTAGTTTAATCTTAAAGTATGGAAAATTAGTCATTTTAAAGGTACAAATTTAAATTACTGCAAATATCTGTAAATCCAGAGGCATGTGCATCCAACTGAGAATAAATTCCTTCTCATTTCCTCCCCCAAAACATTCGCGCCATTGCAGCCAAGATCAGATTCTGAAAGACAATAAATAATAATGATTTAGAAAAATGGAGGACATATCATTGTTGGAATAGAGTAAAAGCAAAACAATTCAAAAGGTTCTCAAGCTATTGAAATGGAGTGCAAAGACAATTAATTACAAACCAGATACTAAAGATGACAGAAAATGTCACATAAGCCTACATAAAATATCATCAGAAAAAGTTTTCGAGTTTGATTAACAAAAACAATGACCCGATGTAACAGTGAAAGTGTGGATGTATCCTCAAAAGCCTTGATTGGGAGAAGTTAAGAGTTGACTCACACATCCACATGCAGATGCACCGGCCACACATGGCCACCACGCTGGAGATCTGGAGAATGTCATCATTAGGCTGTCTCTGTCCTCACCGCTGTCTCCACCTTCATTGTGTCTGCATAACTCGGGGGTTGAGTCTGCCTCGGGCCAGGTCAGGTTAGAGGTTAGGTTGTGTAATTGAAATTGTATGCTGGCTGACATTATATAGATTTTTCCTCAGAATGCATCATGGGATGCATGGTGGATTTTTTGATTGTGATATTCCACTATTTTGAGTGGACTCAATAGAGTTGGGGTACTGTAAAATCAAGTTCTAAATCACCTAGCCGATAATAATGTTGTTTTGCTGGTGGTTTTGTTGGCGATGTCTTGTGTCAAGCTGGTGCAGGCCTGTCTGTCTTTATTAAGTTGACCAGCATTCCTGGTTGAATGTAACCGCTGCTAACTAGCGCTAATAGCTTTTTGTGTTGTTGGAGTGCAAGGAAAGGTTATCAGGAAATACCATGTTGTTGTTGTTGGAGTGCTAGAAACGGCTATCAGGCTATGTGGAGGTTGCTACTTCAAAAAATCTAAGAGGGACTTCATAGAGAACCAATTATTGACATTACATTTGCATTTAGTTTGAGGACCACTTTCTAACTAACATTTTCAACATTATCACCAGCCAGAAATTCAGTGTAAAGTTGAAGACAAATGAATAACAGACACCCATTTAGCATGGTAGATTAGGCCTACATTAATCATTCAGAGATATTTACAATTCAGATGTAAAATCTGAAAACACAATCCAATCTGATCACTTCTTCTGTCATTCACACAATTAGTGGAGTCTCATTAATTTAGCCGATGAACAAAACAATCGCAAAATCCTTTCAACATTCAATGACCGAAGTCCAGTGATAATGACAAGAAATAAGCCATAGAAAAGAAAATAAATTATAATAATTGTAATAAAATAAAAACGACATTCTAAAAGCCTTACGTGGTTTAGTACTATGATCTTCCTCATTTATGAATGACAAAAAGGAAGCATAAAATTAAGCATACCGAGGGAAGCGTGTGAAACAAGGTATAACCACTTTTAGCCCTCTGTGGATTTCCTAAAATGCTATTGGAATGGAGAGATATACTGATGTCATCATATTATTTTTCATCATTTCCTGGACATGTCTGTAGTCGATGGTGATTTCAATAATGTATTTAGTGGGCGGCAGCATGTGTCTCATGAGATAGAGCGGGTTGGCTCGTAACCGGAAGGTTGCTGGTGCAATCCCCGGCTCCTTCTAGCTGAGTGTGGAGGTGTCCTTGAGCGAGACACCTCCCCCTAACTGCTCCTGACGAGCTGGCTGTCGCCTTGCATGGTTGTCACCGCCGTTGGTGTGTGAATGAATGAATGTATGCATGAAGGGATGAATGTTAGGCAATAATGTAAAGTGCTAGGAGTGGCCACTGGTAAAGGGCTGTATAAATGCAGTTTATTTACCATTCAATCATATCACCTGCTCTGAAATAGATAAACAAATACATGCTCTAAATAAGATCACACTAAAATGCTGTAAACTGGATTACAAGTAAAATATTATTATTGTAAAAAATATAATAAAATGCTATACATATTAATACAACAAAGAGCTGTAATTAGTCATACAACAATAAGCTCATATTTATATTCAGCAACATACTGTAATTGTTTTTACAGGATTTTGCTTGATACCTTTTTCAAGATTCAAGATTCAAGTTTTTAACATGTTTTTTGGCCAGCCACTTGCTGTAAATGTTCCAGTCATTGTGTTCATTGCTAGGTGATGGAGTGGGAGGAGTGGGAGGACTGGGAGTGTCCATGGTAAGATTCTCCTAAACAAAGAGACAGGTATGGGCTTGCCAGCGTTTTCCATTTGTAAAATATATCCGTTATAGGTTGTGATGTTCATGAAAACATAATTAAAATCCCTATCAATCACCCATAGACGGAAATGAGAAGCTACAAGCTAGTTGAGATAGAACATTTTGCAACTTTAAAAACAATGATTTGATTCAGCGCAGCTTTCCATTCCAGTCGCACGGAAGGACCAAGAGTGGTTATACCTGTTTCACACCCTCTCAGGTTACTGCTCATGTTACTTGACGCACACAAACCAACGTGTCATTCCTTCAGTGTTAATGCTTTCCTTTTTTCATTCACGCGACCACAGGACTAAACCACGGTAAGGCTTTTAGAATGGCGTCTTCTATTTGATAACCATTATTATAATCTCCTCCATTGTTAATGGCTTATTTGTTTTTCGCTGTCGCTGGACTTCGCTCATTGAATGTTGAAAGGATTTTGTGATAGAAACGTGCACTCGAAATGCCAACCTAGACGCCATATGGCAACTGTCTAACACACTTTGTCATTGCTAATGAAGGCCTGCGTGTGTGTGTGTGTGTGTCTGTGTGTGAGCGTGTGCGGATGGCAAAGATAAGTTGCTATTTAACCATCAGTAATATGATTCTATGTGTGATAATATCCATGGGAAACAATCCTATCTGACAGTTTGAACAGGGACCCAAATCAGGGGAAGAAAAACAACATAAATATATTAAAATGAATTTTGTTCATCTGCTAAATAAGTGAGACTCCACTCCAATTGTGTGAATGACAGAAGAAGTGATCAGTTTGGATTGTGTTTAACAATTTTACATCTGAATTGTAAATATCATTGAATGATTAATTTAGGCCTAATGCTGAACGGATGTCTGTTTTTCATTTGTCTTCAACCATACACTGAATGTCTGGCTGATGATAATGTTGAAAACAGCCACATAGAGTGATAGCTGTTTCTTGTACTCCAACAACAACATGCGTTAGTTAGCACCAGTTACATTCAACCAGGAATTCCAGTCGACCACTGGACAGGCCTGGACTAGCTTGACACAAGACATCCCCTTTCCATCTCCCCATACACAGCTTTGTGCTGGTGTTGTACAGTGACGATTTTTCACATTTAGGACAATTTTTTGATTTGAACTCTCTTGAGTCCTCTCAAATGGTGGAATATCGGCAACAACAATTCTGAGAACCAAGCTCTATAATGTCAGCCGGCATACAATGTTACCGACCCAACCTCTTCATGTTCATGTTCTGTTCTTCCCTTTTCTTTCAGTAATTAAATATCCCAGACATCAGAGACGTCAACAAAGTCCACAAAGCTAGCATTTCTCAAGCTAGCAGCAAAAGAACACATCAGAAACAATGGGCAAGGGAGAAGGTGAAATGTGGGACGACGGTGACCTGGCCCCGAGGCAGACTCAACCCCCGAGTTACGAGGACACAATGAAGGCGGAGACGGCAGCGAAGCCCTCGGGCAGCAGCTGCCCCACATGCTGCCTAAAGACCAGGGATTGCCTGATGAGCGCAGAGTGTGGACGGGGCCTCCAGATCGCCAGCGTGGTTGCCATGTGTGGAATGTGCCTCCGCATATTCATCTGTGAGTCACGTTATCCCAGCCTCAATCCATAGCTTCTCTAAATCAATGAGCTTTTGAGGATACACTCCACACTTTCACTGTTACATTTGTGTCCATGTTTTTGTTGCTACTTTGTTACAATATTTTTTGTATGACATGTTTGTGTCATATTTGATATCTGGTTTGTAATTAATTGATAGGTCCCACAATTAAGTCCTTGCATTCCATTTCAAGAGCTTAACAACTCTCTGAATTGTTTATTTACTTCTACTCTACACTAACAATGTGTCCTTAATTTTTCTAAATAATTTCTATTTATGTCTTTCAGAATCTGATCTTGGCTGCAATGACGTGGATCTTTTGAGGAGGAAGGAGAAGGAATTTATTCTCAGTTGGATCAACAGGATTGCCCACACATGTAACTTCCCTGCAGGCCTGGCACCACAGGGGGATGTGACATCCCCTCCCCCTTAGTGATAATGAAATATTATGTTCAAATTAATGTATTTTACGTGCAAAATAATCATCATTTCATCTTATTTGGCCCTTCACAACTGAGTTTCAATGTAACAGTTTAGTCTACATTTGCAAATCAATTTAATTGGTTGTTGTGACCAAGCAGTAGCACTAGCCTAGCTGTCTGGTTTTAAAATGGATATCCGAAAATGGATCACAAAGGGGGTTTCAAAGGATTTACTACTGAAGGTAAGGGATATATACTTCTTTACTGTTGTGCTGGCGAGGACTGCAGTCACTTTGAATGGGCTTTGCTTAGGTCTATTTCAGCTTTATCTTTACCATTGCCATAGCATGTTTACCCTTGATTTTGTGGCATTGTGTTGCAACTATGATAAAGTTATTAAAGAGTTTCATATAGCATTAGGTTGTGTCGGTTCTTGTGGTATTGGCACAGCGCACTGTGTGTGTGTGTGTGTTGGTTATGAAAGCACTACGTCTGTCATTCTTTGTCAACTGTTTGTGGCAGGTTTTTGGGAACGCCCCCTCTCCAAATTTCCTCGAAAGCTGGCTTCCCTGTAATAATTAAGATATAATTCATGCAAGGTTGATCATTTAATTAATTGCTGTAGATAAAATAGAACTAATTAACTGTACAATAAAGGTTGATTAAAGCAAATTTTATTTAAGGTTTTGTTTTTCAATCATTTATTATTATTATTTTTTCTAACTTTGTCTTACTCTTGTGACAGCATCTTTCCATCATCTTTATGTTTAAGTAATTTCTCTTTGACTGCTGTGGGACAAATCTCGACTCAGACCACAGGCTGCCTAGGATAATGGGAGATGGTCAAATTGGCCACTCGTGCACATTATCGGCAAACGTGCGCGTGTTTCTGTGTATATCGTTTACAAACTAACTTTGTAGTTGTTTTTATTTGACAACCATACTGAATAGTTCCCCTTTTAAGACCATCTATCATTAGAATCTAGGTCCCTTTCATTGGTTCAAAGGATTAATTGGATTTGGTGTGTTAGAGGAGTGTGTGTGTGTGTGTGTGTGTGTGTGTGTGTGTTGTAGGCATTGTGTCTGCCTCATTCAAGATGACTAAGTCATTTGGTTTGGAATATCAACACTTCTAACTCCATACAACTATGAAGAATCTCTCTCTCTCTCTCTCTCTCTCTCTCTCTCTCTCTCTCTCTCTCTCCTCTCTCTCTCTCTCTCTCTCTCTCTCTCTCTCTCTCTTTCCCCCCAGCCCCTGTGGCCTTTTTTTGGTCTCTTCTTTTTTCGGCGACGTGTGGCTGCCATGGCAGTATGGGGCTGACATTTCAAGCAGACAGATTAGGCCCCTCTCCAATTAATTGTGCTTTCTTTCTCCCGTTAAATACACAATCAACCAAAGGCAAATGTCAGGGAAACAAATGAGGGACCACAGTGCGACTGACAATTACCGCAGAAGCACCTCAGAAATGCCAATATGTTGGGGCAGGGCCCAGCAAGAGCTAAAATGGAGGGAAGGTGGGTGTGTTGTGTGGCTGTCTGTATGTGTGTGTGTTATGTGTCGGTCTGTGTGTGTGTGTGTGTTATGTGGCGGTCTGTATGTGTGTGTTATGTGTCGGTCTGTATGTGTGTGTTGTGTGTGGGTCTGTATGTGTGTGTGTGTGTTGTGTGGGGGTGTTTTGCTAGCAGCGTCCTGGTTTACAGAGCAACGTGGATATAGTGACAGACACCCATGGTACCGGATGTTTATGAAAGCTTAATATGAAATGACCCTGCCGCGTTAGCTTAACGGGTGCATTTTGGTAGCCTTGTAGGATAATTAAGTCATATTTTAAGGTTCATCTTGTATTTAGCGTCAAAAAGGCCTAAGTCAAATAGATGACTTAGGCAGATAGTGATTATGGAACGTAAGCCAATGAGGCAAAGTGAATCAGCAGCATTAGGAGAGTAGAGTTAAGTTAGATATCAGAATTTGGCCAAAATGCGACTCAGGCAAGTATGCTATGAGGCGGTATGGCTTATGCATACAAAGATGGCCTTAATTCCATAACACTCACCATTTAGATATCACACCATAAAACACCTTCTCATTGCGTTCAATGAATACAGTCATACTTTGATAGGATTCCACTGGCTATCACCAAGGTCAAGGACAATTCCGGTATTTTGAACATTGTGGCCCCTTTCTGGGTTGTCAAGGATGAATTAGAGTGGATGACTCCGAAATTGTAACAATTGGTCCTGTCTCTCTCCCTGTATTTGGCTCATTTAGAATCGCCCCTGCCTGCTTCAGAATGGATGGCTACGGGCATTCACAAACCTGTCCTTAAAATAACCCTAAACGTTCATTTTCAGAAATGTGACCAATTCAACCCAGAAAGGGGGCTCAAATTGTCCTTCAAAATGAAGAGTTCGACTGAAGGTTGAGAGAAACCTACTAAGATACTTTCCGATCCCTGCTGCTCGACAATTTCCTCCAGAACCTGCTCCTTTTTCCCACCCGACGCAAGCGCTGCTGAAATAGAATCACAAAGTTGGAAGGGTAAACGCACGAGCACATGGCGTCGGTTCGTTTGAAAATCAATGTGCCAGCTCGGCTTGCCTGAATACCAATGTCCGATTGGCCGAAGATGATGACTGAAGCGAGGCATCTGAAGGATGCAAGGGTGCGGGGGGAAGGGCAAAGGGGTCGAAGACTGGTGGTGGTTATAGAGGGCTGGATGTGTTCATTAAGTCAACAGGCAGCCTGCTGTCCATTCTTGGAGAGAACTCCCCCAAGAACTTCTCTAACAGGGATCTGCCTCTAACTTCCCTCTTAGGGGCCTTTTAAGGATTTAAGCACTTTCAAACAGATGGGCTTAATAAGCACCTAACAGTTCCCTGTTAGGGGCTTATTAAGCCCACCCTCAGATCAGGCGGGTCTTTATGCATCTGTTTGTAAATCCTTAAATCCTTACTCTACCAACAGCGATATATTGTTTCTCTTTCTTCTGACAAATGTACTTATTGTAAGTCGCTTTGGATAAAGACGTCTGTTAAATGCCCTAAATGTAAATTTAAATGTGGGCCCACACAAAACACTCTGCCCCGAAGACCTCCCCCTTTCTCTCACTCTCTCACCGGGTCCCTGTTTGAAGTAGCAGGTAAGGATATGTTTAGCTTAAAGGATCAGGCTGGTTTGCCAAGACCCCAGGTTAATTGTAAATCAGCCATGATTATTGTTTAACTCAACTCCTCTCACAGTGTACGCACATTCCAAAATTGACTTTGACATCCATTATATTCCAATCAAGTGTTTAGCAGCTGCCATAGCTGGATCAAGTTTTGATTATGTGTTCATGCGTCAACAAGCAAAGAGAGACAGAGTAATATAGTTTGAATTCTAAGGAAAATGTGTGGTTGCCTGTTAGGCTAACTAAACACTGTATTTAGAATTCAGCACTTCCCTTATTTCACAATAGCCGTGTTTCAGATGGTGGCATGTCATAAGTCCGACGCTCCATTGGTCCGACCTCTCAATGTTCTGAAAAATTCCCATTGGTCCGACAGCCCATTGTTCCGACCTTTTGTGGATTAGCTCCCATCAAAATCTGAAACAATCCTCTCCCCGATAGTATGACAACATAACGTTTAGAACCATAACCCTAACACTAACCCTAGCACTCCAGAATGGCTATCGATCATTTTTCAGAACAATGAGATTCGGAATAATGAGCTGTCGGACTAGTGGGCTGTCGGTCTAATGGGAATTTTATGGAACATTGAGAGGTCGGACCAAAGGAGCTTCGGAGAAACGGGCAGTCCCTGTTTCAGATCGCATGCATTTGCGCATATGCATGCGCAAGACTTGAGAACATCCACCGGAACTAGTCAGAAACACGACAAGTTCCCACCACGTCAAGTCGGACACAGGTGCACTTCCCGTAGTTTGAACAAGAAGATGGCCCACCCAGTAAATATGTAATCACAGTGATGAATGATGAAGTGAAAGCATATTTCGGGAGAGGGCACGCCTCTTTGAAAGGAGTTATGTCACGTGGGAAATCCCACGTGGTGATTCCAACCAACCAGGGCAATGTTGACCGGATGTTGAGGGTCATATGTCCGCGCTTGTTTGAGAGCTTGGTTTCCTGGAACTACTGCAAGTTTTGAAAGCCAGGTGACTAGTCGCATAGGAAGTTATCGCCACGGAATTCTATCGTTTCTCATCCCAGAATGCATCCTGACGCATGGCATGCCCGTGCACATTGCTGATCTGAAACGTGGCTAGTGTCTGTGTGGATGATGGCTGGTTTAAGCAGTCTCACCTGGCCCGAGTCAGACACTGATGGGACTGGGTGAGACTGCACACCTGTTGTGCATTGACTAATCAATGTGCACAGGTTAACCCAGCCATCCCCACACACACTCAGGGAGATCTCCTACATGGCAGCATGGATCAGCTGCTTCATGTATGAATCAGGTTTCCTCCAGGTTAGGCTCATGAATCGCCATGGTTACTGAACAGATTGTGGTCTTGGTATCTGAAACCGAAAATTCTGGCTTTGCCTGAATTCTGTCTCAACCTATCCTGGCAACCTGAAAATCCAGCTTCTTGAAAGAGGCCTTAGCAAAACTTTGAACCATGTCAGGAAATAGACACATACAGTGTGATTAAAGGTCACATTTCTAACTAACTGTTATCACATTTTAATGCTGTTAACACATTTTAATGCCAAAACAATGTTAATGTTGCACTTGCCGCTTGCACCGCTAGAAAATGTTTGATTCTAACTATTTTCTCATGAGACCTGAAAGAATTGTAGTAATAACTAACAAACTAAACGTCATATGCCATCACGTGGGTATGTTATTTTCATAATATTATTATGAAAATAACATTCTTGCAAAAAAAAAGGTTACAAACCCATTTTAATGCTGAATCTAAATCAAAATAATGAATTTTCCACTGACAATATGTCTGTCTTCTTTGTTTTTCCGGGTGGATACAGACCTATAGAAAAGAATAGGCCAAAAAAACATAGGCATATCAAATTTTTCGAGCCGTTTATTGTCAAACTACTACATTTTCCTCTGGACCAACGTAGTTCAACAGCATTTTTGGTGTGAGACGGTTGCACCAAGGCGAGTTGCCATGTGTTACAAAGGGTTAGGATCCTAGAAACCACGGCCCACCGTAGCTCCAGGCTGTGACTGGCCCTGCGAAGACCCCCGGTATGATCTCATATCACAATAAATCAAAGGACGTTTCACCGAATTGATGATGCGAATGGCCTTGAATCTGGCCTGTGGCATCAATCCCTCTCCCTCTCCCTCCCCACTCCCTCCCTTTATCTCACGCCTGGCTCCATCTTCTGACACAGGCTAGTTAAATTAAAACCCAATTGTAACAACGGGGGCCATATTAAACCTCCCGAGTCCCAGCCCTGGGAGATAACCCCCCCC
>OMLJ01112569.1:0-13640 GCA_900302595.1 Gadiculus argenteus
GCTGGCCTCTCTCCTCCTCTTTCCACCTTTCCTCCCTCTAATACACATATCTGTTCTCGTCCATTCTCCAAACCCCCTCCTCCTTCGCGTCCCTCCCCCCATATTGCCCTCTCTCCCCCCTTCTCCCCACACAGCAGAAAAAAAACAACAAGCAACGGCAGAACAAATCCATACACACCCACAGGATTTACACACATCTCTATAAACACATCTATATAAAACCACTGACCTATAAACACACACACACACACCAGAAACACACACATGCGTATGCACACGTATGCGCATGCTCAAACATACACACACACACACACACACACACACAAATACACACACACACATACATCCACACACAGTAAGCGATACATAGGGCATCTGAAACAGCGTATAACCACTTTACTCAAAACGAGGCTGTTATAAATATTTGAAGCAACACTTAAGCTGTGAAAAGCTTCAATGACCACGACTCAATATCGCTTCACCTAACTGTGCACACCATTAGCAATTGCAGCATGCAGTGAATCCATGCATGTATGCACACACACATACACACACACACACACACACACACACACACACACACACACACACACACACACACACACACACACACACACACACACACACACACACACACACACACACACACACACACACACACACACTCTGGTTTGAAAGCCTTCATTACATTTTAGAGCCATACATTCATAGTGCAAAGCTAGTATGTTTTCTAGATTGTTTGTTTCCAGCCTCTTTTGTCACTAGGACAAAAGCATTTTTAATACTAACTATACTGTGAACTAGGCACACGGATAACAAATATTGAAAGGACTTCTGACTGTTTAAGTCTTAAAGATAACCATAAGTAATACAGTAGTACGTACTACTAGGACTATTACTACTACAACTACTACTATAGTACTAATCTAGTCTAGTCTGTTTACATCCTGTGTCCTGTGTGTATATCTGAACGTCCATGAATGAAAATCGGTGGACAGATTAGAATAGCCACATCATTGCAGCTGGAATTCATTTGTGGATAAATCCTTCAGTATATTCGTGCACACCATTGATTCTACTGTTTGTAACTTTGTTACTTTGAAATACTGTATGCCTGACGATGACTAGGCAATAAAATAAGAAATCATGAATACTTTTAGAAATGTTTATACATGTTTAAATGTATAACAGGTACTGTGTCACCATCACAGTGCAGTAGTGCAGTATGCAGCTTCTCATACTATTGAAAAAGTGAACCGATCATTGAGCCAACTCTCACACAGGTGTTTCCTCCCAGACGCCAACCAACAGCATCACATGCAGGGTAATAATCATACTCACAGGGTTAACCACAGTCAATTATTCCCTCAGGGTCATGTTTCAACCAGTCTGCTCATGTATCTGAGAATGAGCAAAGTCCAACATCATTTTGCATGTTGTTTTCATCTATCCAGCTTCATAGGCACATTCTCCAGCTCATTTAAGCAGCCTTACTCCACTGCTAAAAAAATACCTTTTACCAGTTCTCCCTTCTCCCCTTACTTTTCAAATCACCTGGATGGGCTGTCCATCTCTTGCTACAACAGAGACACCAGTAGGATCATAACCAACCCAATCACTCCAGTGAGGCTTCCTGCTGCGGAGGCTCATCAGTCAGGAAGACTATCTGATATCAGTTCTCATGATGATTTATTGAAACGTCAAGACAATCCTGTCAACTCTCTGATCTTGGTCATGATTTTTACCTCTCTGGTGGTAGAAGGGTGTCAGTTCTCAGGCCTCTGCTCCTCTCATTGTATCCTTACTAGGATCTATCATTGAGGTGCAAGATATGGTTTCTCCTACCACTGTCACACAGATGATACACAGCTTGATCTGTCCCCAAGGGAAAACAGTCTCAGTGTTTATTTCACAATGCCCCTTCATCTAGACTATGTCTAGACTATGTCTAGATGAAGGATGGCCAACTTCAAGTTCAAGGCCAACTTGAACTGAACTAATCCAAGACTGCTTCTTGTCACCCCGAGCCAATGTGTTGTTAGTAGCGCTTGGTCATCCTGGATGGCTAACTTTGTGTAACATAATTGCAATATTGCATCCGTCGCCTATTAATTCTCTATGCCACATCAGGGAAATAGGGGCGGGACCTGGGCATTTCTCATCATCTTCTCATCAAAAACATATATACGTGATACATGCACTAACTCCTACTATGCATGCATTGATTATTAATCCATAAATCCATCCATCCACCTGCAGAAAAGTCAGCAGCCATATAGTGGTGTTGTTCTGCAGAGCAGAACAATAGACTGGTCCGAATGGGCGAGTGGGGAGCATCCACAGTTGTAGAGCGTGAGCTGTGGGTGGCCAGGCAGCTGTTTCACAGTGTCAGCAGTGGACAGTGCTCTGTTGTTGGTGTCCATAGCGTATACAGGCCACCTGCCAACTGAGTGGACCAGGACAATGATACTGATTCCATCTATCTTTAACTTTTAGTCATTTTCATGAAGTAAAAATGTCTTTGCTCAGTGGTTCAGATGGTTCAGGAAGGCTCAATCTGTGCCAATATCTGCTGTGCGTAGGTTTGATCTTGGCTCTAGCCTTGATAAGAGTACTACTGTTATCAAAGTACTCACTCAAATTCAACTTCGAAAACGACTGCAAGTTAAAAGTAGGATACACTGGTGTCCTTTCAGATGACACTGCTATTGTAAGGACAGGATATAACAAGATCACATTCCTTGGACATAATCCAATCCTTGAACATGACCCTGTATCGTGTTAAGTAATTGTACATTATTTACCATTGAATATTGGGCAGCACCCAGTTGGTGTACAGGTTTCCCTGATATTTCAGGGGTGGTAGGATCACCTGATTCCCTACACCTGGGTAAATAAAGATTACATCCAGAATTCAACATAGTCTCACATATGGAAGGAGTAGTTCTGGTGTCTGCTGTGTGTAATCAAGGCATTATCACCCCACAACCGATAAGACCAACAGCTACCACGCAGACAACCCAAAAACAGACGTCAGGCCAGGCGACGGACACCGCCTGTTGTCAGTGCAGACACAATACAGATGGTCATGTCAGTAAACATCGCGCCAGGGATGAATGCGTTCACATTCAGCTTCATCACAGCCTCTGCTTTTGTCAATTGATTTCAATGAATCAATAGTAGTTTAAGGTTTCTACAAATATAGTTTGTTTTTATTGACTTGTCTTATACAAACTAAACCTTAGCCAAATGGCTCTACGGTGTTGCCAAATCCTGATATTGGTGATTTCTTCATGGTGGCTGTTAAACCAATGATGATAAACATGATGGTTAACCATGATGGTTAAACCAATCATAGTTGTGTTAAAGACCCAGAATGTCAAAATGGCTGCTGCTCTGCTTCAATGAAACTTGTTGCTGATGATCAATCTACATTAGACGCTTTCTGACTCTGTTCTGAAAGGAAGGCGTGAACCCTCGGTGAATACATTTGTGATGTGAAAGCTAACATTGTGCAAACACAAAGACATTCACACACACACACACACACACACACACACACACACACACACACACACACACACACACACACACACACACACACACACACACACACACACACACACACACACCATAAAATTCCATGGAACCAGTGATGGACTCCAGCATTGTTCAGTTGAACCACCACAGTGCTTCTCTAAAAATAGGGAAACCAGCTGACTGCTCAGGGGGGAAAATGTGTATGGCTTTGGATAGAAACATACATGATATGAGACATCAAAAGGCCCAGGAGAAAGCATCACTCTGGATGTAAACACAATCATGCATACACAAGGAACTCTGGGAATGACGACAACAGATTCCCAGAAGATAAAATGGATTTAAATGGAACCAATTATTTGTTAAAATCTTTTTATCTTCATCCTCATCCTGAAGGAATTCCACAAAAAGGAGAAGAGAGTGAAGACCTCAATGTCTCCTGGATCAAAGACACATTTCAGGAGATGGTTTCCTGTGTGCTGGAACAGCAGTGCCTCTGTGTTTATTCATCACACAAAGGGAAAAATGTGATTAAAAGCATACCCCACGACATGAGACAAACCACAACAGGCACAGCTCTCATCCATCTGTTTGGGTATTAAATACCTGACGGGAGAGAAAGAGATAAAGAGAGAGTTGAGCTGCACAGCGGGCAGTCACACACATGCCCTCAGCTGAACCAGCCGGTTCTAAACTGAAGAAACAAGTCGTTAGACCGCTAGCCATCGGCTTTTGAACACCGGCAAACACTGCCACAGATAGATGAGGGATGGGAGGGTGGAGAGAGAGGGAGGGTGGATGGATGGATGCATGGTTAGGAGAGGGATGGTAGGTGAATGGATGATGGGAGATGGTGGGTAGGTGGATGGATGATGGGAGATGGTGGGTAGGTGGATGGATGCTGGGAGATGGTGGGTAGGTGGATGGATGCTGGGAGATGGTGGGTAGATGGGTGGATGCTGGGAGATGGTGGGTAGGTGGATGGATGCTGGGAGATGGTGGGTGATGGGTGGATGATGAGAGGAGGGAGGGTAGCTAGAGAGAAGCATGGTTAGGACATGGTTGGTAGATGGATGGTTGGATGGATGGAGGAGAGGAGGAAGGGTGGATGGGTAGATGGATGGATGGTGGATGAATGAAAAGGGAGGGTAGAGAGATGAATGGATGCGATGAGGGAGGGTGGATGAATGTGAGAATATATTGAATGGAGGTATCAATGGGTAGATGGGTAGATACATGGTGGTGGAGGTCACAAGAAGTCACAAGAACCTCAGAAATCCCATCTTCTACATTTTGAACAGCACACACAGCCAATCAAGATACAACCCTTTAAGACCACAATAATGCACTGTATCGCTAAGGATGTCGGTAACCATCTCTCTATATTTGCTGAGATAAGGGATAATCAAATGGATCAGACATGTTTATTCTAAAGAATGTATTTGAGTAATACACAGCACAATCATATATAAATTATTATATTCCCATTAAAGTAAGCCAAACACATTCATGAGCCAGGAGCATTGAGTGCAGCTATATCCCCAGACAAGTATGGCAATATGCGCCGTCAAATTTAAAGCACAAACCAACATGAAAAGAAACTGGAGAAATTAAACTTGCATCCAGTCCTGTCCCTGGGTAAAAACCATCGCCAACAGCACCAACCAAATATATGGCCCTTTGTTGAATGTCCATGAAACAGGCTGAGATCCTGACCTCTATAAACAAAGCCAAACCATTTGGCAGTAGTAGTGTATCAAAAATAGAGAACATCTAAGCACTAAAACAAACAGAGTGGTTCTTTATTCTTAATTAGTGTCTTACAGTTTTAATTTCAAATATGTCTAATTAAATCCATACATTTTGCATACGTTTCTAGAATTTATTTTATTCTAGAAGTACCTGCAACATGTGCTTGTTGAGCGACCTTACAGGTGTGTGTATGAACAGCTATAATGACACTTGGGGGGTTGGGCTTTACCTGTAACACATTGTGATAGGCTAATGTCCTTTTTTTACTCAAATTAAGGCCCCTGGGTTATATTTAACACACCAATACCTACATGCTCCCTTGTAGAAGATGTGTACAAAATGTGGTAAAGACAGGGTTGCAAAAAACCCAAAATAGGCCCAATTACCTGGTTGTTGGCCCCTGAAAATATCAAATTTACAACCACTATCGACTTACCTGAACCCTCCCTCCCTGATCTAGAAATGTCACTCAGTATTCTAAACTGCTCCTGATTCTGAACACGTTTGAGTTACAGTTCAAACGCAGTTCAAACCAGTGTTCTCCCAGCCGGCAGCCATCCGTCTGAATAACACAGCTTCAGTACAATCTGATTGATCTAATCCAGCAAAGAGGAGCTCAGGCTTTGAGCAGCTCCGGCAGCGTCCTCTCCCCGTGTCAGTATTGCTGGGTATATATTTCCATTCATTGGTTTGCATCTTCCGCCGTTGCTCAGTGACTTTCCATTGTACCCTTATGATTTGCTGTGTTTATTCAAGGCTCTTCTGTTCTGCCTGTCTGGTCGTGAGATATGTTTTTCATTACAAAACACGTCTCACCTATTCTAAGCCATCTAGTCACACACTGGGTCTCATCGACCTGACCTGAGTTTATGGACCTGAGTCTGGAATAAAGTTTTCAATTCAATTCAATGAATCGCTCTGCATGTCAAAGAGTATCCAGTCTCCATGGTACAAAAAAGAAGAACAAACGGAAAGAGTAAATCAAATTAAAATTACAAAAAAAAGCTGTGCTTGGGAAATATGATGCAACATCTTCACGCAGCGAGGCAAGACAGGGAATAATAAAACTTTGTGCCATTCATTATTAATCAGTGATGACAGGGAGGGTGAATCCTCGCTTCCTTAGCAGCTGGCGCAGCGATTGAGTGAGCATGAAGAAAATGACGACACATCATGGGCCTGTGCACCTTTAATGATTATTTATCAAGGCTTTGGGCTCAGCCACTGCGAGCCGTGTGGTGAAACACACAGCAGATGCTGTGTAAACAGCCAGTGGTTCACTGGAAGCTCCTCGCTGCTTTTTCATCCTCTAATTAGATGCTTCTGCAGATTTCCATCTCCCTTGAACACACGCTCTCGCGCTACCCTTCTTCCACTGGTGAGTGCAGAAGGGATGCTGTTTTGCTTACGTTTTGCTTCTTCAATCACTTCAGTGAGCCTTCATTTCTGTGTTGTTATTCATAACACCCATTGAGCCGTTTAGCAGACCCTTTTATCCGAGGCGGCTTGTAGTTTGTTTTAGGTAAATGTCATTGATGAGCTAGCTTATGTTAGTCCACTTGCTGAAAAAGCCCTAAAGGTTGACTGCACACATCGGTGATGACCCTAGTAGCTCCCAGCTTCCGGTCCCCTCTGATTGGTGATGATGCACATGCTAAGTTTAGTGTACTACTGTGCGTCATGAAATGAATGTTTGAGTTTTTATCTTCTTTTTAGTTTTTATCTTCTTCAGGGTTGGCAACAGAAACCGGATGCGACCCCCTCTGCTTTTCCAAGACCCTAACCTCAACCTCCAATAAAATAATAATAATACAATGTGTACTGAAGTGCAATGTGGTTCTCAAATGTTAGCATCCAAGGCTCGTTGAGTGACTAATAAAATAGTAACACACAAGTTCTCAAGGACTGTCCATTGTCACACCGGAGACAAGCATCCTGCTCAATCATCTTTCATCCCTCAATGCACCTGCACCGTGCATCAGTGTGTGTGTGTGTGTGTGTGTGTGTGTGTGTGTGTATGTGTGCGTGCATGTACACGTGACATGGGTATGTGTGTGAGTTAGCCTGTGTATACCGGTTTGTGTGTTTGAGAGTGAGTGTGTGTGTTCTTTTGTGTTTTGTAAAGGGTTAACCTATACCAAACAGGGTTAAACCACCCCACAGTGGTGTTTGTGTGCGTGTGCGTGTGCGTGTGCGTGTGCGTGTGTGTGTATACACCACTGTGGGTATATGTAGGGCATCCCTGGTGTGAGGCATGGATTCACACAAGCGGCTTTAAATAGCAGCAGTTCATGGCTGGGACCAGAACTGCGTTACACAGCAGTCCACTGACCCCAGAGGCAGCAGAGGCAGCGAGGGAGCAATCAAGATGGAGAGAGAGACAGAAAGAGAGAGAATAAAACCGAGAGAGACACAGAGAGCAAGAGAGAGAGCAAGAGAGAGAGAGAGAGAGAGAGAGAGAGAGAGAGAGAGAGAGAGAGAGAAAGAGAGAAAACCGAGAGAGAGAAACAGAGATGGAGTGAGAGAGTCAAAGTCCGACTCCAGGCAACAGATGCCCAATTAACATATCTCCATAATTAGAATGCTGTGGAGGGGAATGGAGACGTAACAGTGCAGCTGTTGTGGTCTGTGGCACCAGCTGAACCACCACGGCGCAGCATATTTATGGCTTTTCTGACTCTTGCTGTCGACAATGACGGATTACAGAATGATGTGACATTAATGATTGTCTTCGTTTTGCCACAGCCGCGGGGACCGTTTCAACACTAAAACAAGAAGCCACACCGAGCGGGCTACACTGATAAGGGACCAAGTTGATTTGTAGGTCGTTTCCTGTCGGGACGACTGTACTAAGAGGATAAAACTGTAATTAATCCTGAAAAAAAAATTAGTTCAGTATTTTATGGGGGGAAGGAACTGGAAGTCAAACGCACACAAGCTTTTAAAGGTGGAAGGATGACCGAACTCCCCCCTCACACTGATCCATTAGGCACGTAGGAATCAGTGGCTTCAACCTCAAATCAATTATTCAGATAAGAAGGATCCCTCCGATAAATACCAGCACGTTAAATCTGCAAGATGGCCCCTGGCCTGTGTGTGCGGTTTGTATGCTGAACTTAAGACACTGATACTGTAGTGGTCTGTTTGCACTGAGAACCCAGCCAGATGACTCAGGGATTTGCAGACAAATAGAAAGTAGGATGTATGTGTTGACTCTCATGGTGAAACGTGTGTAGAAGAAAGGTTGGATACTTGAAGTGAAGGAATGATAAACTGGAACTGAATTACTTGGCTGTTTCTAAAAGTGTTTTTCCAGCCCCTGACACACACACACACACACGCACGCACGCACGCACGCACGCACGCACACACGCACGCACTCACGCACGCACGCACGCACGCACGCACGCACTCACGCACGCACGCACGCAATGTTGCACCAGCAGAGAATGACATCTATAACAACAGAAAGCCATTATAAGATAATTTTGTATCAGGGGGGATTTGACTGTAGAGATAGCCTAAAAGGCTGCTGGGTCCCATCACTGGCGAATCATTTTGAGAAAACAGCCAGTGTAAGCTTGAATTTGCAGGTATCCAACCTCTAAAATGTTCCCCTTCCCTTCAGGCTTCCCTCCAAAGTCACTTCTTTATAACATGTGACACGCCTGCTAGATGTTGTTGTAGGTCGATCCGGCCTTGTGGAAGACAGACAGAAAGACAGGTACAGCATTCAATCATTTTATTTGGGCCGAAGGAAATTACTGGAGAGCAGACGCGGATTAACGCACAGGCTACCCTAGGCTGCATAATGGCCCAAAACAAGAAACATATCAAAATGAAGCAGCTGATTGGGCGGATTTGTCGGTCATGTCGTCAGTTATTTTTTTTTATAGATTTTATTCTCAGTTTTTCAGTTTTATATACAAGACACATGTTAACAAGATAAGACGAGATGAAAAGAAAAAAGAAAAGACAAAAGAAAAGCTGCCAGACAAATAAATAGTACAACTTAGTTTAAAGACAGTTTCAAGATGTTTCATAATTAGTCAGGTAATGTAAGAACACTAGTGATGCACCGATACAGCGGCAGGCTATCGGTATCGGCTGATATGGGCATTTTTTGCTGCCATCGGTCATCTGCGAAACGGCCGATAAATGTGGCCGATAGTTTCAAATTTGCTGACCTTGACTAAAGCTCTGATAAGTGGTGTCAACGGCCAACCTATTCCAATGCGGAATTTACACCTCAAGCGAGAGAGAGACGTGAGAGTAACGTCGGCATATCAATTCACACCGCCGCTGTTTGAATGTTGTATAGGCATTTACTTTATAACAAGCACCACCACCAAAACTCCCAGAGCAGAGCTCCCAGACTCACGCCTGGGCTTCGGGGACCGCTGGGCTGTGCCCCCGGTCCGTGTTTCCCCATCGGGCTGCCGTGCAGCCGACCGGGGGCAGCCGACTGGGAGCAGCCTGGCCCACTCTCCCTATTTATTGCGAGGGACCGCAAAAGTCGGGTCTAAAAATATTCGCCAACATGTCACTTCCCGGGCGTCGAGACGCTTCAGAAACGCTTGAAAATAGAAGTGAAGCGTAAAATTAAGCTTTGGTCGGCCAGACGGGCGTAGAACGCTGCCAGTGTAAATCAGTGCACTAGTTTGAATGGAATTCTATCTCTAGCGGAAGTTGGGCGCCTGACGGCCGACTAAAGTGCAATCTGAAAACTTTCAATAGGATGCAGCAGAGACCACGGCATGCGCAACTTCACGTGTTTTCAAATCAAAGAGAAAGAGAAAACAATGTCAGTGGTGTTATTTACTATTGAAATAAATAATTTTTTATTTGTTACTTTTTCTTGAATCTCTTCTAATTTTCTTGTTGAAAAATGTATTTTGAATATTTTTTTGTCAGTAAAGGTAAATAAAAAATACAAATATCAGTATCGGTATCGGCCAAAGTCAAATTTTAAATATAAAGAACACAGGTAAAGGACAAAGAGTACATGGTTCTGTCACTACAAAATGTATTCAACAACTATTTATCTTTTGAGATAATCAATGAATGGACCCCATATGTTCAGAAATCTGTAGAATATTGTAGAAGCGTATTCTCTCCATTTTTATGATTATGATAATCTTGTTTAGCCATTTTTTTAAAGCAGGGGGGTCTAGGTAATTTCCAATCTGTTAGAATCATTTTGACAGCTACCATACTGCTTGACAGCTACCATACCAAGCATCAATGCTGATTGTTCCTCAAATGGATAGGTTAAGCATCCGAGCATCCAAAGCGAGCCAGTTCTGGATCAGGGTGGATGACCTTTCTATAGACCATGGCCCACCACTGGAATATTTTACCCCAAAATGTTTGTAAATGAGGACAGAGCCAAAAAGATGTGCCAAAGAACCCTCTGTACTCTTGCATCTGTCACACAGTGGTGTAATTTGGTCTTCGAATAGTGGAGTCTATGGATGACTTTGAATTGAATCAGTTTGTACCTGACATTAATTGAGCAAGTTTGGATTCTAGTCAAACCTTCATTCCAGATGTCGTTAGACACCTCAACATTTAGATCAGTGGGCCAAAACCATCGGCTGCCCATTGTGTTAAAGATGGGGTTTGGCAGGGAAACATAGGCTGTGCTTTACCTCCAACTCCCGCAAGGCCTGCGTAACCTCACCGGACCCGCGCCACTGCTCCATCACCTCAGCTGTATAATCCGGATAGGCTGTTGTCGACTAAGCCGTTATTGTCGTCTTTCTCCTGGTTGAAGTGGACCCTGGCAATGAGAGTGAGAGGCCTGGCCCCCTCCGTGGGCTTTGGCTGTTGGGTGCGATGCGCTCAGTCACCGATCACAGGCTTCTGAAAGTGCGTCTCACCCAGGAGTTTGGAGATAAGGGCGCTCATGAATGTCGGCTTTCCCCTCTCCTCTCCTTCTGGAATGCACACAATTTTGATATTATTGCAGCGAGAGCGGCCCTCTAGGTCGTTAGCTTTGGCTCGGAGGCGAGTGTTTTCCACTTGTAGCTTGCCAATGGTTTTCTCCATTGCCATGAGGCGGAAATCACAGTCTGAGGTAACCTCTTCCACAGAATCCATTCTGGCCACTAACATTTTCTGTGAGGACTGAAGCGATGCAAGCTTTGTTTCAAATTGGTAAAAACGGTCGTTAATGGTTTTCAGGATTGCGACTGACATCTCTTTCCATTTTTCACCTGTTGGTGGGAAGTGTTCACTGTCTGAGTCCTCCACTTCATCTTCGTTAGCCATGGCTTGCTAGGTGTTCACGATTAGCCTTTTCTTTACGTCTATCAGGGCTTTTTATACTGGTCTAGCTCGCGTAGAGATTGATAAATAGGCTTATTTGTTTTTATTAGCGTGACAAGATGACCATCACATGCACGAAAACAATATCCAGAGTTTGAGATCTCAATCATATTATCTTGGATATTGTCCATTAGTAAAATCCAACTAGTGGGCTATCACCAATGCTGCATTCTGATTGGCTGAGCTGCTAGTAGGCTTTAAGTCATAGCCTACTAGTAGCGAAATCGCGGACTTTGTAAACAAAAAGGGGGCATTAGCTCAGGAGGTTGGCTGGTAATCGCAAGGTTGCTGGTTCGATCCCTGGCTCCTCCTAGCCGAGTCTCGTGGTGTCTCTGAGCAAGACGCCTCACCCTAGCACCCCAGCCCAGCTCCTGACGAGCTGACTGTCGCCCTGCGTGGTTGACTCAGCTGTCAATGTGTGCGTGCGTGAATGGGTGATTGTCACTGTAAAAACACTGTAAAGCGCTTTGGATAAAAGCGCTATATAAATGAGGACCATTTACAAAAACAATGGCAGCTGCTTCGCGTTTTGATGACGTTTCTGACAAGTTTTTAACTTTGTTATTAGATAAATCAGTTGTGTTTACTGCCCTTAACTAAAACAATTATCCCGAGATAGCAAACCAATCAAATTGCGCCATTTTAGGAGGTTCACGTGTAGTTTATTGTATGTTGTGTATTTTGCCTCAGTAAAACAGGGTGTTGTAGGTCCCCCCGTCACATAGACTAATCACTGAGTTGGAGGATGCCTTAAAAATGGCAGTTAAAAAAAAGGAAAGAAACCCACCACGCCATCTGATGCCAGCTCTGCTTCTGGTGGCCGCGCTACAGACTCACAAGTGGTCACAAGCCAAATGAGACATCTGCTTGCGGTTTCCCAGCGATCTCGAGAACGACGTGTTTACAATTAAGTGGAGAGCGCGCCAATGAGCCACGAGGCACGCATCCCCTCACGGCCGGTCTGCGTTCAACAGCCGAGGCCCCGGGTGATCTCGGACGGGGGCGAATCTTCTGTGATCCGTATTATCAATGATGGACCGAAGGGAAGCTTTCCGATGCGATTTTGTTGATTCGGCGCTTGGGACAAACCACGCTGGCCAGAGCTGGGAGAAAAGAAAAAAAAAAGATGGACATTTCACCGCTGGGTGTCAGCACTGATCACATCATATCACCTCCACTCCCCCCCACCCCCAACCAAGAGACTCGAATTTAATGATCGTAATTGACTGAGCGCCTCCGTCATAACAAGCGGCAGCGCTGAGGGAGCTGCATTTGTTCCGATTTAAACACAGTTTGGTTCTGGAAGCGTGTCTAAAGCGGTCTAGGGAACGCCGCCTTCTGCTGCTATGGCCGACTCCCACCGCCAGAGGGCAGAGGTGGACCGTTATCGCCGTGTGTAGAGTAGATATTCGTCAGAAAGTCAAATTAAACCCTGATTAGCCCTATAGATAATCACATATAGGCCTACTACCAGGAAATAAATAAACCTCATAAAATAGATAGCTGAAAACAAGTCATACGACAGCGATTGAGATGCAGGCCTTTCCTAGCCTGGTTATTTTGGGATATGCTTAAGCTGGATTCCTGAACACAGCTGAACTCCTTCATGCAGGAGCACACAGACAGCGGGGGGGAGGGGGGGCGGTGGAGCGCCCGGAGTCTAGTCTAATGTTTACACAGGATAGGCTGCACTGTCTATGTCAGGATGGGGGCCGTTTAAACTTAAAGGTGTGTAAGCTGCATCGCCTTTTATGTGCATATATGGCCCACTGGAGAATTGTATAAAACAACGCTTGGCATGTATTACAGCAGGAGTTCCAGAGTAACTACTCTGCTACGTGTGTCTATGTCTAGACCGTCTTAAAACTACGGATTTATCCTCACACTCTTACATCACGCACCCTACCAGCACATCCACTGAGCCGCACAAAATGAAACCCAGCCGCTTGAGAAACCACCTTGATGTCTCTCGCTCAGCCGCCACCAGGGCCGTTAAACGTGGCGGTGTAATTAGTCAT
>OMLJ01112572.1:0-11348 GCA_900302595.1 Gadiculus argenteus
GCCATCTACAATAAAAGGCATTTTCAGCTAAACAAAGGGAAGTCTAAAGAGGACATTGCACAAAGCTATTCAAATTGTCAATGGTAGATGCTCTTTAACCAGCGCCCCTTTGTGAGGCTACAAAATGCGTCATCAGCAATGACAAATAGTTGCCACAAATAATTAAGATTCATTTGAAATCTATACAAGTCTATATGGGGGGGGGGGGGTTAAAATATATTGCAATATATTACTATAATGCACATACACTGATGCAGTTCAAAGACTTGGAGGAAAGATTAACCATTACCAAAATTGTTGTTATTGTTATTATCGACAGAATAATAACGGTACACACTGTGCCAAGTCCACCCACCAGGGGGTTAATTTGTAACTGGGGTCGTATTTATGTTTCACATGATGGCTACATTCCATCTCCACATGGTGCATAATAATAAAGGGTTGGTGTTGGATGGTGTGTGAGTGGATTTGGACTGGCCTCCCATCTGCCTTATGCCCATAGTTCCACTGCGATGACCCGAAGTAGGATTAATATGTGCCATATCCTATTATCAGCTTTGATCAACTTCAAATAGTATGACCTTTTCATACATATACTGTATAACATAATAATGTGTACTACACTAAATAATGAATCATATTTTCAATTTACCTCACTGATTGTTTGGCCCCACCATCACATCTAATAATGTTATCTTTTCAAGCAGTGATCATGAACTAAGCCTCTTAATCTGCTTTTAGCCTCAAGCGCTCTTTTGTGTGATTCTAGTTGGAATCAACAGGCCCAGATGTTACTCTGTGCTTTTAGTGCTTCAACACCAACCACTTGACCACCTTTAAATGTAAACCCATAATCTCTCTGGATCAGCAATCTTCACCAGCTAACCACTGCATCACCCCATACTATAGATACTACTACAGGCTGCTTCTATCAACATTTGGGTTACAATGTAGGTTCAAGGTTCAAGGAGTTAAATTGTCATTATAATACACGGAATACAGTTTGGCACTTTCTAGCAGCAGTTAGTGTTTAAATGTGTAAATGACACAAAACACAAAAAGACAAGACAGTGACACAAGGACAAAGACCAAATGACAGAAATGGTTAAAAAAAAAAAAAAAAAAAAAAAATATATATATATATATATATATATAAATATAAATAGTGATATGTGGATTAAAAATGATCCCTGTACATATTGTGCCCATCAAGTCCAATCTGTTTTACTGTGTATTGTGAATGTACTTCACAATACTTGTATTGTAATGTTTGATCTGCGGTAAGCAGACCAGGAAGGTCCAATAAGATGCATGCATGCAAATCAAAGGCTTCTGAACAAAACTATTATTATATAATATAATATAATAGTATTATTATCATTAATATTTTGTAACAGTTTAATAACAGTTATATAACAGTATTCCAATATTCAAGTTCAAATTTTCTACTATGGATTGCAAAACATTTTAAGAAAAAAAAATCACCTTGAACGGAAAATACATCTATATTATCAAATATATTAGCTATGAATATAATTTTGTAATATTATTATAAAGTTAACCTCTTCTGAGGTGCTTGTATTAACTACAGCAGAGGGCAGTCTCAGTCTAAATATAAACTCTTCTTTATTTATTCTCTTTATTTTCCCCCAATGTTTATGTATATCCATAACTTTAGGTTTGTCAAAGGTTGTTATTAAGTCTTTGACTTATGTTTAACAAAGTCATCCAATAAAGTTATTGTTCCATAGCCCTGCTGATGTCCCGGGCTCCTCCTCATCCTCTACCACTGCTTTATGAGTAGACCCACCTTGTTCCCCATAACCTTTTCATTAGGCTACATTTATATGGACAACAACATCATGTAAGGCTGAATAAACAAGGTTAGGGCTCAACATGCATACTACAGCATTTACATGGCTACTACAGTTATCGGTTTACTCATCGAAATGGTTATGTTTTGGAAGTTAGGTCTAGAGAAATGGCAAATGTGTTTAATCCAACCATAACATCTAATGAGATACAGGACTCTGACTAATGCAGATAGCGATGACAGACTGCTACTTACAGGCTAAAACATATAAGACTGACATAGTTGACGTGCACAGTGCAAGACATCTATTTTTGACAATCTCTGTCAATGTATTTCAAGAGATTTCTCTTTTGAGTGAACATGTTTGACAAGGAACTTGCAGTGAACCAGTTTCATTCCGTGTGTACCTTCATAATCTTCATACACAACCAATATAATGTTGTTGGCTCAAAACAAAGGCACTGTATGCCGCTGTGGTAACAAAGATAGCAGCAGGCCTTATCAAAAGTGCCTCCAATGCCATCATCAATGTAGTTTGCCTCGATAAAGTTATCACAGCTGCCATGGCACTCACAATAATAGTTACACTGAACACACATGATGACGAACAGAAACACAATTTCTGCCAAGTTTTCAACCGTGGCTCACTGAAGCAAGATCTGATATCCGATACCTGCTAGCCATGATACAAACTTGAAATCAGTGTTTCACCTTTTCAACAAGCAATTACTAAAAATAGTCCCGTATCAGATAATTTGTTGTGTCGTTCAGTGATTTATGTGCACTGATATCAGAATACATGCAAATTGTCCCCTAAGAATGTGTTCAGAACTACATACAGTAATTCATAGGTAGGCTTTCTGTCACAATACATACACTGAGATCGGTGTGTGGCATGGTGAAATGGTGAAAAATACAATATGGTATGATATGTAATTTCTGATGTATTTCTGTATCAAAACTCATAGCTGCCAGGTTTTCAGAAACCTTCGAGATTTAAGCGGCACCCATTTGTTTGGGGCCCGTTCAGGGACACTACCACTCCCTGAAAACCTGGATACTTACACCAAGGTCACAAGTTTCATAACTTCTAATCCTTATCCAAACCACAAATAAATGATAGGTGGTCAATGACCACTGTTGTGGGACTTTTTGACCAAACCCCCACAGAACCCCGCCATTGTAGTATTTGCTTTTTATTTGGCAAACTTACTTTTTAATCATTGCATGACAACTCAGAAAAAAACTAAATGAATGACGTATGTTGAAAACACGCAACAACATGCCATTGACGGAGGAAAACTGAAAATATAATTTGTCAGCATAAAATTCAATTTTGGTATTTGTATGTTATTATATGATATGTCTATACTATTTATTTGTTGAACGTCAATCAAATAAACAAGTTTGTTTAAAGTAACTACTAATTTTATGAAAGTTTTTTTTTCAAATTGGAATTTGAATATATAGTAGGGGGGTAGGGGGGCCCATAACAACTATTGCACTCGGGCCCTTAATGACCTACTTACGCCACTGTCAATTTGCCATATCTTATATGACGATGAAAAGCAATTTAAGTTGCCCACGTTATTTAGCTTACTTCCAAAATGACCGTCGACTGTCGGCTGAACACAAGGATGTCTTAAAGTCCCAGTGCTTCACTGTGCCGTCGCTACTACGGTTTGACTTTGGGCCGAGCTCAGTATGCTTATTATTGACAAGGTAATAGCAAATTAGCTTTTGCGGGAGTCGCTCAATGCTTGAGAGTTAATTCATCTGTGTGGTAGCCCAGTGCTTGTTATCATTGGTCAAAATAATACGGCAAATGGCCAAAACCTAATACATTACAGCATTTGTACATTCCGATAACGAAATTGCTTCAACCTAAAAATAACGATGTTGAATGAAGCATGTTGAATGTTGAATGTACATCATAACGTTACTGTATGCATAGGCTTGGTAGCCACTTGACGTAGCAGAGAATAATAGTAAGCTAGAACGATATTTAAATATTTAAATATCTCAATGAGTCTCTACTGGATTTCTGTTTCCCTGAAACCCCGGGAGTGAGGTGGTGAAGGGTTAAAGGGCATTGATAGGCGACCCAATGAAACACTCTTGGTTTCCTTGAATCAAACTATGGATTTCTCTGGGTTTAAATCTGTTGGAAACATATGGGAACATTTGCGAGTACACAATTTAAGAAAATATGCAACATACGTCTAGTCGTTTTTAGATATTTTAATGCAGAAATTGTACATATTTTACCTTTAAAATTAATAATTAAAATAAGGCACATTAAATATTAAATATTCAAATAAGATATAACCTGACCGGGAAACAACATCTGTTAGTTGATTAGTTGTGCATTTGTAAAGTAGAATTCATAGCACAGTAAATAGAATCTGATTTCCCCTCCTGCTTCAGCCTGATGTAATGTTACAACAAATGTGGACATTTCCTGACAAAAAACAAGGAAACAGACAAAGTGCTTTGTTGGCAAATCTTTTTGATCCACGATGGAGGAGCATCCCTAACCAAATGTGCCTCTTTGTATTACACAAGACAGATGTAACACCCTTGATCTAATTTGACTCAAAATAGCCAGACAAAATGATGGAAAAGTAGAGCAATTTCCTCATTTTTCCCTGTATCTGCCGCCTCTCTTCCTTCAAAGGGACACAAGATACCATTGGATAAGAAGAGGAAGGCAGCACAAAATAATACCCCCTCTTCCCTGCCAGTGCCTCAGAGAACACAACACATTTTTTAACTCTTCACAATGTAATGCAAAACAAAAATAAAATAAAATAAAGGATGGAATTATAAAAAATTGAATACACAATCTAATAGGACGTGGCGGTGTCTTGATAGCGGGAGCCCTATCGGCCCCTAATGACACCTTGGGGGTCGTCCTCTGGGAGACCAGTTGTTCCTTTGGTGTACACCACGAGACTCCAGGAACGCTGCCGTAGACTAGCCGCTTGTTATCGAGAGCCACGTCATAATGGCTCGTTGCACAAAAGCAAATAAATCACGAATAAAATCAAAAAACGAAGGTGATCATCTGAGCCTGTCCAACATCACATCCTGATACCCTGATAAAATAAAGAACCGAAGGCAAAGTCGAAGTTCCATATAGTTGATATCAAAAGGTGTGGACTTGGTTGTTTAATGGTCTGCACATAGGAGGCAATTACCTGCACAGTATGAAATTGGAGGGAGATAATATTTAAGGGCTGGTTAAGTATTGGTGGCGGTTCTGATCAAAGGAAGCAGAATCTCACTTCTGTATGGTCCGAATCAGATAATCAATGTTCCCTAAAAGCAACTATTGACTGTCTTTGTAATGGTCCCATGTATAATGAATAGAATGTTACCTTGAAAGCTGCCAACATAAAGATAAATATAATCCTGAGAGTTGAAGGTAATGTGAACGAGTTGGCGTCCAAATCAATGAGGCTGAAATACACTGCCATCCCTCGACTAATCTCCCTTCTTAATTATTCGCCGGAGTTATCCTTTGTATAAACTGACATATTCAATGATGTGCCACGTTTCATTGACAACAATGAATCACTTGTTCAAGAAGAATATGTATTAAGGCACCATTTACAGCTCTGCCACACAGAAGTTGGATAATATTAAATGTGTTTAAGAATGTCAACAATGTCACCGAATGATTTCTTTTGTTCATCTTTTTGTTAAGGATGTTACCCTAGGGGAGGACCTCAGAGGAGGTAAACGGTACTTTTGAAAGAAGAAAATAATGATCATCCTGTGAAGTCTAAGTGCAAGGAGAGAGTAAAAGGAAGCATGAACTGGAACCCATAACTTCTTCGTTCTTACAAGGAATGTTGCAGGTGTTGTCTATTCCCAACTGTCAACAAACTACACTCATACAAGCGGATCAGCCTTATTGTCCTTCACCTTATACAAACCAAAAGAGTAACCCTCACATAACCTCACCACATCACCTCACATAAGGCCATTTTTTTTTTCAATTGACGCCATTGGTTCGGGTCTGTGTTCTCCATTGATGCCATTTGGACAAGTGGTCCAATGATTACGTTTAAAATAATGTTAACTGGAGTGTTTCTTGTGTTAATAAGGAATGTACCCCTCAGCCCCACTCTTTGAGACCCTTCCAGGCCACGTCTCATGAGCGTAGCTTGTTCTGGGGGGACATTCTAGTCAAGCGCCAAGTCAATCAGCTGACTGCTAACTTGGTCCAAATGCATGAACACAGATAGGCATTCAATCAAATGTGCTGAGCAGAATTTCACCCACCACCACCCAGCCTCCACCTGCTCTGGTTCTGCTCTGTACCGTATGTAACCCATACAACGGGTTGAGATATCTGATGGACCCCATGGTGGATTGTATAGTGCTCTCTGTTTCAAACGTATAGTGTCTCTGTCTCAAACGTTGGTCTGCTGTTGGTTTGCTTCAACTCCTACAGAAGGGAGAACCACAAAAGGGTGGAACCATTTTAATGCAACAAATGGTTAAATCTACGACATGAGTGATTCCTGACAGAATGACTTGTACAGCCGTATTCAATTCTACACTATACACTACAATGCACTTTGTACACTACAATACACTTTATACACTACAATGCACTTTGTACACTACAATACACTTTATACACTACAATGCACTACATACACTACAATGCACTTTATACACTACAATACACTTCAAAATGTAAGAGACGTATTTTGTATATTGCTGATTACTTTTTCCATTCTTTCAAAGCTTAGTTGAAAAGAAGCGCTCTGTGAGGACATAGTGTATTCCAGGAGAGGAGTTTGATGATTTCCAGGAGAGGGGTTTGATGATTTCCAAGAGAGGGGTTTGATGATTTCCAGGAGAGGGGTTTGATGATTGCCAGGAGAGGGGTTTGATGATTGCAAGGCGAGCGGTTTGATGATTTCCAGGAGAGGGGTTTGATGAATTCCAGGAGAGGGGTTTGATAATTGCAAGGAGAGGGGTTTGATGATGCCACCACAGAGACCTCAGAGAATATTAGAAACAATCAGTAGGTATGTTTGTTATTAGGTACATTTGGTACAATAATCAACAATATTTTATTCTTCTATTTCCCTTTTATTTATGTATTTAAAGTTGACAATTCACACAGAATATAGTATATCTGAAAGGGTTGGATGGACCAAGGCTCACAGTATTCTGCTGTAGCACTCACCTATTGTTTTTCTAGACTTGTGTATTTTTCAGTCCCATAGACCACGGGAGTATGTCAGGGATACGGTGGATCAAGATGGAAGGATAGGAGACTTCTTGTACAAGGGGACCAACTCTTGCTCAACGGAAATAAATCTGAAATTACTCATTAGAGGAAGTGAACCTGTATGAATAAATTGTGCATACTTTAAATAATTTTGGAACAAAGCAAAATATTGACAAATATGTTTTTGTGTATGGATACACAAAAACACTAAACTGTAATTGTTTACTAATGGTAACGGCAATTATTTTAGCATTATTTTAGAGCATGATGAGCTGATGTGTAAATCATCTATACGGACTGTAATCTGTCTGATATCATATGAAATCCTGTGTTGTATACTCATATATACACATTTATAATGTATTTAAATGTATAAATATCTAGGCACAGTGTTCGACCCGCAACTTTAATTCAGTGAGAACACTGACAGCATTATCAAGAGAGCAAACCAAGGAATATACCTACTGAAGAAGCTGAACTCTTTTGGTGTCTGTAAAACAATTCTGTGCACATTTTATCAAACCTTCATTGAGAGTCTATTAACATTTTCTTTCATATGTTGGTTTAAGGGACTATCTGTGAAAGACAAAAAGAGTCTAAGCAACATTGTGAAAGTATGCTAAAAAATCACTGGTACCCAGTTAAATGAACTCTATTCTCTCTGGAAAACACGAGTTGTCCAGAAAACAAATAGAATACTGTGCCAACCGAGCCATGTACTAAGTAATGAATTTGTTATCATGCAGTCAGGCAGGCGGTACCATGTGCCGATACGGAAAACTATCCGTTATGCCAACTTATTAATTCCCTCTGCTTGAAGACTGAGACTCAGAAGTGAATATAATTCCACAGCATTGGTTCTTGCACACCGCTGTTCTGTTCCGTCACTGGCTAGTGAAGTGTGTGTGTGTGTGTGTGTGTGTGTGTGTGTGTGTGTGTGTGTGTGTGTGTGTGTGTGTGTGTGTGTGTGTGTGTGTGTGTGTATGACTGCTACTTCTATTTATTTGTCTAATTATTACTTTAATTATTACTTTTGTCTAATTATTACTTTTTTTAACATTGTACACTAATGCACTTTTACCCTAATGGGTGGAATCTGAATCAGAATCAGAATCTGAATCATTTTGTCAAAACCCAAACAACATGAATTGCTACACTAAGCATAAAAGTATGATCTATGATCATACTTTTATGCTTAGTGTAGCGTTAATTCAACATTTTCCCATATTCTTTTATTTTGTAATACTCATCACAAATGCCATCCAAACAGTGGACTGCTTCAGCATATTGACGAACGCAGGCCCTTTGAGCTTAGAGAGTGAAGCAGGGTGCTGGTATGAGTGAGGGTTTGCTGTGGTTATGGTGGTGGGGAGAGGATGGGGAGGGGGCAGCTGGTTGTTGCATGTTTGAGAGCAGGCTTTCTAGTTGGGTGGTCGGTCAGACAAAGTGACGTCTGTGACGGATAGCCCCCCCCCTCACGTGGGTGGTGCTGGAGACAGAGAACCTGCTCCTGTGGGCTCCTGGGGGCTGGGCTGCATAACGTGTCTCCTAATGTGGCGGCAACCTCCCAGCTCCCCAGGCCACTCACGTTTACATTCAGTAACCTGATCGCTATGCGCCAGATGCTAAGAAGCTAACAGTCTAGACCCCAAAAAGGCATCTGCGGTCAGGACTCTCTCTCTCTCTCTCTCTCTCTCTCTCTCTCTCTCTCTCTCTCTCTCTTTTGCTCTCCATGCCTTTCTTTCTCTCTTGCATACCATTTTTTTAATATGGAATCTCGAGAATTATCTTTAATTCCCCCGTAATGCGTGTGTGTTTCTGTATGTGTGTAGGTGTGTGTGAGCATTAGGGGTGTTACGATCCACTGATGCGTATTGGTCCTGGATGTGATGCGGGTGTTTCGGTTGGCGGGACCCTAACCGATCCATATCCATGTATTGGTTTGAAAATTGATTAAAATGTTATGTGTCGCTGATTCATGAACATTGCTGTCGCTGAACATTTTGACCTTCAAAAAATGTCACTACAAAGTTTTTTTGATGTGTGGTTTCTTGAGCACATCACCCTTACAGATGACTCCATCATTTTCTTTGAATGTGAAGATGGGCTTTTCATCCACAGACTTCTTACAACTTTGCCTTAGAAACTTGCACTGTCGGTCGTCATCATCAACCTTCTCCACCGATCCACAGCAGCACAATGAGTCGGGGCACTGGTACAACTCACCCCAGGCCCTTTGGCACTAATCACCCCAACCCCACCCAAATGTTTTCAAACTTGTCTATAATTGTTCAGACACAACAATAAAAAAAACCTTGATCATAGATTAATCATATTGATCATATTGATCATATTACTTTGAAAGGCAAAAAACAGTTTTTTGATCTTAAATGTGCTTAACTCTCATTCCATGTGTCTCCCATCTTTGCTGGATGAGTCAAACGGATGGCTATTCAGAAACACGTGGTCACATGACCAATTTCTTCTATGTTTTTCTAGAAACAAGGGGTGGCACTACTTCCACACCTGACACACCTTGTAAATTCAGATTAATCTGCCTTTATCCATGTTTCTTTGTTGGTACATCAATCAGTACATTGACATGAAGTGTGTACAATTGAGTGGCATCTGGCAGAATGGAAATGGCAGAAAATACATAATATTCAAAAGTATGTTTTAAGTAGTGTATGATCCCGTGAAAATGAGAATCGTTTTCATAACCTTAGAATATTAACCTCTATATTAGGAGCTCTTCCACTGAGGATTTTTTATTTCTTATTATAATTGCCATCTTACTTGTATGCTATGACCTATAGTTCGACCGACTAAATAACTAAATACAGCAACAACAGTATCAATGTATCAATGTATCAATGCTTTACCTTATCGGAACCAATGTATCGTGATGCGAATCATCGAATCATGCTGCAAAGTAGAGATGCATACCCCTATAGCGCACGCGTGTGCCAGTGAGAGAACTTCCCATTTCTTTCTGTAAAAGTGAAGTCATTCTTCACCATACATTAGAAGGGTTTTGTCTTCTTAAGCGTTTGTAATAGAACATTGCAAAACAAACTCACATGCTCTATATTCTGGGGCTTGATCAAACAAAACCTCCTCAAAACAAGTGAGCAACAATGTCAGTCACAAAGCATGTTGGGCCTGTCTCAGCATCATCCCTGTTCTGGAGGGATCGTTGCTGGAGCCTTGTACAGATGCATGGGCTTTATACTGATAGGGTCTATCTAGTCAACAGTAGTCTAGAGCATTTACACCTTGAGTGGCCAACAGCAGGGCCATCGCAAATATACTTTTACTAGATGTAAAAGGGCTAAAACCAAGCAAATACTGCTCGTTGAAGTATTGTGAGAGGGGAAAGGAAAGACGTTTTTTGGAGTACATGAGAAAATGGGTAAAACAAACTGATCATTTGAGTCAGCATGAGATTGAATGTTGCATATGAGATGTGTTGAGTGAAGGATTTCTAAAGTAGTCCCTAGCGGGAAATTAAAACAGACAGCAGCTTCTCTCGCAGACAGACAGGCAACATGATGGATGAAATCGGGTGGGAATAGTTAGTTTAGCTTCACATAGCTTTTGGTATCTGTGGAGATACTCCTTGACATAGTGGTCCCTCGAAGGCTCGGTGAAACAAATGCTACAAAATGGACATCCTCAAACATAACTTATTGTTTGATATGACAATTAATAACATCATATTAAGTTTATATATTGAACAGAGGATCAACATTTTTTGAATGGACTTATATCTAAGATATCATTTAAATTGTACAATCTTCACGATGGATACAGCTTCTGAATTGGCTCCATTTGTAGGGACATGTGCGGTGCCAAAACAGCACTACCACTACACCTATTGTGGAATAGAGGCAACCTACACTCAATATAGAGGGTAGTGCAGAGGGGTCAACGGTAGGGACAAATTTAGGACAGGGCCTATGTCTGATGCAGCAATATCTATTGAGATTATCTTGACCAAATGAAATGAACCAACTTCCAGAAAAGCATTGCATGTGAATAATCTCAGATTTAAACCTACTGACAGAGTGATCTTCTTTTCTGATCCCAAACAACAAGAACATTTAACAGGATTGCAATGCATTCCTGTTAAATGTTCTTAAAATGTTCTTAAAATGTACATTTTCTCCTACAAGTCTCTCTCTCTCTCTCTCTCTCTCTCTCTCTCTCTCTCTCTCTCTCTCTCTCTCTATATATATATATATATATATATATATATATATATATATATAACACACCTAT
>OMLJ01112575.1:0-11504 GCA_900302595.1 Gadiculus argenteus
CGGGACCTCCCGCCGGGCCGCGGCCCCTGCAGCCCCGCGTGGGCCTTGTGCTCCTGGGGCTGGTGTTCACGGCCACCGAGGTTGGTCTTCACCGACTCCACCATGTCCTGCAGGTGCAGGATCTCCCTGCGTGCATCCTTCAGCGCCAGCTGGGCTTCCACGCGGTGGCACTCTTCCTCTATCCAGTCCTCCTGCATCCTGTACAGCTGGCTCCTCAGGTCATCCAGCTCACAGTCTCTGATCACGTACAATGGACCAGGGAGAGTAAGCATATTTATTCATGTGGATGGAAAATGGTTAGGGTTTTAAATTGAAGGTATTTAAAGAATGGCACAGTCTCTGTTTAATCACCTGTTCTGCAGTCGATCGATGTTGTCCCTCAACCTCGCTCGCAGGTGTCGTATGCACACCTCCTTCTGCTGCAGAGGGGTGAGGTACTGCTCAGGTGTGGGCGGTCGGATGCCATGGTTATCACTGCAGGCGGTCTGCTTAGTCTGTCGCCTGAATGGACAGAAAGATTCTTCATGTAAATGACAGCAAGACGGTTTTAATGATCATGATTAGGAATATAACATAGAATGACGAGCTATCCATCATCTGAACCAAAAGTGTATGGCTTTCGATTATGAGCGTTTTCAGCCTGAAAGCAATGAAAGCCTACAACCATCACAGGACCGACTACGATTTAAATTCCAGCAGTAGGACTATATTCCCAAATCAACAGAACAAAATTATATAAAAGTCGTGTACATTTTGCTTTGGCTTTAACATTCTTTGGCTTAAAGATTCTAAATCATAATGTGAGAATGTAGTCTCCGGGGCCTTAAGGGACCTACTTAATCCTACACAATATACGCTGTTAAAAACAACCTTTAACCTGGGTGTACTTGCTGCTGGGCTGCGCTCCACAGACCTGGCCCGACCAGGATATGTGTTGGTGTTAGATGCATCGCCATGGAAATACCGCCCGCTTCCACCACTGGTCGCTGCCGAACGCCTTGCAGTGCACATTACGAGATCACATTATGCACGGGTCAATCAATCACATCAACAATTTGGGTTGCGTTTGTTGCACTGGAATGTCAAACCCCAGGCCACACCGCCATGCAGGCAGTCTGATACCAGGCGGGAACAGAGGACGCCTGCCTACCTGTGCTGGCCTGCCGATGATTTGCGGCCAGGCGTGAGAGACATGAGTGGAGCTCTGGATCCACCCCCGCCGCCGCCGTCTCTAGACAGGAGCGCTACAGTCGACCTCCCAGGTGAAGGGGGAGGAACAAGGGGGGAAGTATCGTCATGTCATCGCAACAAAATGAATGCTTATGAATAAGTATGTGAAGTAGGTCCCTGCATTCTCTCTGCAAAATACATGGCAAAAACAATGTCTTTTCTTTCAATATGTAAAGGTTTGTAATGTTGGCTTTTCACACGGTTATACTGTTTTATTGTGGATCCTCCATGTGGTAGGCTGGCCCACCTGTTGACGATAGGCTGGCCCACCTGTTGATGATGCACTTTCCTTAAAGATACTCTACCCTGCTCTGCTTCTAATGCATATTCTGTTTGTAGATTTACTTTCCATTCCTAGGTTTCATTCCTAGGAACATTAAGTCTCACTACCAATATTAATTAGTATATTTGAGAATAGTTACAAACAGGCCCACCTTTGGATATTGTTAGTGATGTGGTTTATCATAGAAATGTGATTGTCAAACAATCATCTTCTATAATATCCAAATCATCTTCTAATATGATCCTGGCCTGTTTTTAATCGTTTTCCAATATAAATAAGCTTACATTTGGTCAGTCTCAATGCCACTCACTCATGCTGTGGCCGATATTGAGTGCGTGTGCCCTATTGTAAGCAAGGCAAGAATGACCAACATAGAAGCATCATCAGCTCCAAAAGCCTCCTCTATTCTGCGACACAAGGGAACAGTGAATTCCCTGTCAATACAGTTGCCTTTCTCTTTTGTTTTAGACCTTGTATTTTTAATATAGGGCTATATTATTCCTTTACTACCCACAGCGCAGGTATGGTAGGAATTGACACCACAACATTTGTATTAGTCTTGGCTAGCCTGATTAGCCTCAAACGTTAATCACCAAAATACAAATAATGGTACACTAATGGTACACTACAGGTGATGGTAACGCAACCTGCCTATGTGGGACCACACAGCCATGACCAGTCTTGCTGCTCCCGTATCCTTTGTGCAGAGCAACAGGTGAGAAATACGCAGTAGGTGAGTAATACGCAATCATCTTACGTAAGTACCAGTGTACCCGAATCTAAGGTCGGTGTTGAATACTAAATGTAAACATTTATCACACATAAAAGGCAAAAGCAACAATAGCATTACAAATTGAGGCAGCCTGTCCGGTCATAGAAATGACTGTGCCCCTTGCCTTACGCACAACGTCGTTATACAGGTCATATCAGTCATTAATGCTCATTTTGGAGAAACTCTTGAAACTTGTGTTTATAGCAACACACAACACACAAGTGGATATAATCCAACACTTTGAGCCACGAAAGCCGAGCAGGTGCATGATTGTTTCGACCTCAATTAGCTGACTAAACTATTTTGAGATGTCCCACATGCGTTTATTGAACAGGGCTATCACCCCTCCGCAGCATATGTGTTTTATATATTTGATAGTTAAAAAAAAGCCAACATAATTTAAGGAGAAGATGTAAAAGATATTTCGAAAGCTCCAACAGGTACCGCATCTTTGTCTATAAATACCCCTCCCTTTGTCACTCGTATAATTACCTTTGGATCACCGGTTACATTTGGGGATGTTGCAGATGCTGACCACCGCAACCGCAGCCATGTAGCCCTGATGAAATGAGGTAACTGCGTATACCGCATCTATGCCTCTTAAAGGGACAGCGTACCATTCTGTTACACTATTGACATTTACATAAGGGATTTGCTTCCAGATAAAACTTCATCCACCTTTAAAACGCCGGAAAATATCCAAAAGAAAGTATTCCAATACAAATGTTTTAATTGACATTCATGATAATATAGAACCGATATTATATAACATAAAAAGGCATCCTGTCACAGGGACAACTTCTATCTGAGAGGAGGGTAAATAATGTACCATATGTTATTTCATGTTTATTATTTAATGAATACATTAATACATTATTTAATGAATACACACTTTAATTAATTCATTAATGAATACATTTAATTAATATAGTTAATTACAAATCATGAATAATGTATGAAGTTTAGTTTGTGACAAAAAATATACTGTGAATGTATTTTAATAATATATAAAGTTAAGAATAAAAACCAACACTATCACAATGAAATGCATTGTAAAAACTTTAGTGAAATACGGTTTTAAGTTTACAAATGTCCCAAATTCAAGTTTAAACCAAGGCATTATTGTATACCACCAATAGTTCAGGGTAATGTCAGAACAGTTCATAGCATGACCTAGTAATAGCCAAAACAAGAACTGCTACTTGCTGCCAAACAAATAAACATGTATGAACATTTCTTTGTGGAAAAGTATTATACCAGTTCTACTTGTCCTAGTAAGAGTCCTACTAGTGCTGGTGTTCGGTGCAGCCAGGCTGCGGTCTACCCTACACTACAGATGGTTGAACCTGGACCCAGGTGTGGCCGTGATCTCCCCATAGGGCGTGGCCTGCTGCAGCTCCACGGCCTGATCCTTCTGCAGGACCAGGAGGCAGAAGAAGACGGCTGCCATGTGCGTGCGAGTACCCCCCTCACACATTGTCTGTAGGCTGAATGTATCGGTGCCCTGAGCCTGGAACACACGCACACGCACATTAGGGGACTACATTTTCCATGATCATTCCCTTATCCTCTGCTATCATTCTCTCTTAAGCAGTGACTTATGTTCCTCATCTACAATAGAGCACTGTTATAGTGTGAAATGTACACAAAAAGTATTGTTGTTATGTGTCATCGAGCATATCCTTACTTTGAGATTATGGAGATGCTTCAGCACTCGTTTGGTCATCCTCTTCTCCTCCGCATCCTGGCTGTCCAGCATCGACTGTGGATCATAAACCAGAATCAGTTGATTAACCATCTGCATCAACACTGACCTCCATCTAAACACTGGCTTTTTTTGCAGTCTTCTACCATTTTGCAAGTAAACAACCATTGCTTACAGACATCTTTAAATCATGCATATTTTATGTGGTATTCAAAGCACCTGGGTGTGAACAGCAGTCTCAGAGTCAGATCCGTTGGCCAAGCCTGACAGGTTGACAAACACGGAGTCCACTTCTGAGGGAAGTGGTTGGTGGGAGACCTCCCACATATTATCCTCCTATATTAGATGTTTGAGCAGAAAGGCAGGCTTGCCGTCAACATCGACATAAACATTTATTCAAGCGAAAGTGACAGAATGAGATTCATTGTGAATGTGATCTGTCTGTGCTGTGACCCTTACTCTCTCTGAAGAGCCATTTGTATTGTTAAGAGAATGCCCTTCAATCTCCATCGTTATCTCAGGGTTCACCAGCTCCTCTATGAGCCCTGTGGTGTCTGTGCTGAAGATGCTCTCCTGAACTATAAGATGGGATACATTATGTAAATATTTACAACCAGCCGCCTTTCACTGAGGCATCACTTGATCATTCCTCATTCTTTTAAGTAACCCCTTTCTATTTTTTTTTGAATCGGCAACCGATTCATAAAAAGTACTATAGTAGTAGTACTTATACTTTCAGCTACAAATTGGCATAAAAAACAAAAAAACAATGCTTTTGCTTGCTGAACTTCATATTGGGCTCTTAATCTGTTGGCTCAGCTGGGAGCCAAAAGGTTCCTACCCTCTAACGTGTCCTTGCGCATCCACTCTGGGTCACTTTCCTCAGCTGCTCCATCATGTCCCAACCCAAAAATACTTTGGCTAAAAAGCTACAAGGGTAAAACAACAATAATATTAACAAGCAATGTAGCAAAACAATTATAATGGCTTCAAATTCAATCTATCACACACACACACACCTCATTGATGCACGACAATCTAGATTTGTGTCCATATTATCAAACTTATTGTCAAACTTTAGAATTGAACTCGATCAATCTACCTGCTGAAGTTGTGAACCAACAGCAGTTGAAGAGAACTGTCCAAACAGAGCATGGACACTTCCACTCTCCTTCCACTGCATGAGCTGGACAGTGGGCGGGGCCATGTCCGGGGGGCTCCACAGCCCTGAGGCGTCCGCAAGCTGCCCTGTGATGTCCTTGTTGCTCAACCCCTTGGTCTGGTCCACCACCAGCCTCCTCTTCCTCTTCCCCCTCCTCCTCCCCATAGTGGCTGTGGAGATATCAGTTAATATCAGGTATGGATCATTAAGAGCCAAATGTGCATGTCTAAATCATCTGGCAAAAGATGGTAACCCGCCTGCCACGTGTTGTGGTGAATTGTTCAAACAAGGCTTATAAGGCACTAAAATGACCACAATATGTGATGAGTCATGAGATGTTTGGGCCTACGTGTGACAGCCACAGGTTCCAGAGCAAAGCCTTCCTCCTCATTGGCCAGCAGGGTGGCCTCGCTGATCCCGTTGTTCTCTGCCTCCATGGGGACACTTGAAGTATCATCTGGGAAAAAGGATTGAAGGATAAACATTAAATTGCACGTTTTGAAATGTGAAGACTTTTTTATTTTTATGCCCTCTACCGATTGGGTGAATATTAAAGAGAGCAGTTTCTGGCTGTCCTTCATTCTGAAGGACTGCTGTGATGAAGTCCATGGATTCTTCTGTGTCCCCATTTAAGTTTGCCAGGAAGTCTACAGGGATAAAAAAAAGAAGAATCTGACAAATTGATAATGCAAATCCCACACCAATGGTCATCTTTCTTACTACAGAAATTGTTGCAGGGAAATTATGCAGATAGCACCTTCTTTTCACAAAGCACATATGAAGCAGTACTCTCTTGCATTAGAAAATAGCTGAGCATGACTGTTCTCCTTTGATTAATTAATTTTCCAGTGTAAATGACCACTTTTGGATTACACTGTTAACAATAATACGAGTTGGGCAAAGTGCAAATATTTATGCAATATTTTCTGTGATTTATTGTTTTTATATTCTTGAATCAGTCGAGACTCTCCATCGTTTGGATCCAAGGGCTACTACATCCAGAAAACTGAAAAAAATTGGTCAGTTTGTTAGGACTACGTAATTATAAAAGCAGCTTGAAGGACCCATTACCGCAAACAACTACATGAGCTCAACATAATGGTGTGAAGATTATGCACAGAACACAATGCGCAGAACAAAATATGGATAATTACCAAGAAGATCATATCCTGTGTTCTCGTCGCCAAAGGAGTCCCCATGATGGCTCAGACGCATATCCAGTAGGCCCCGCCTGTGGCACTGAGGCTCATCCCCTACACATTAATGCCAAAAGGATCAAGTCAAATGTTCTACAAATGTATGTTATTACACAACTATAAATCACAACAAGAGACATAAAATAGTCATGTGCAGGTAGGGTGGGAATTGGCAAAAATGTAACGATTCGATAGTATTGCAATATTCGGGCTACGATTAAATATTATTGTGATTTCGATGCAGCAAGTATCGCGATTCGATTTTGCGATATACTGCGATTAATGTTTCCCATATTTTTTTAAGGCATTACAAAAAATGAGGAAAATAAAACTGATCAACTCACTTCAAATGTCACATTTAATTATGTGAACAACATTATCTTCTACACATTAACTGAAGTGCAAAAACGTAGGAGGGTAGTGCAAAAACTTTTAACATTCAGGACACAGGACCATAGTAAGGGACCTCTCACATGAATGCTGAGCTCCCAGCATAGAACTTAAAATTATTTAATTACAAGAGAGTAACATAAAGCAGACGTAATAGAGTAACGTAAACCATAATCATAAATAAAGAGTAACTTAGAGCTTCAATCAAATTGAGAAAAATAAACTAAAATGTGTACTGCTAGAGGCCGCAAAGGTCATCTACCAAAATGTTACATTCATTTGGGAATATTGGCATTTTTGTTCAGAAAAAGGAGTTCAACATTCTACATGCTATCAGAGTAAACAAAAACAAAAAAATTGAAATATTGCAATACTTTGCACTACTGTATCGATTAATCGCGTGCGCAAAATATTGCGATACTGAACAGAATCGATTTTTTTTATTTATTTTTTTTCCCACCACTAGCTAGATAACCGTATGAACACTATCTTAAGCATGGACTGGCTACTAGCTACACCCCCAAATGGACACTAGTCATATAATAGTATGGACACTAGCTAGTGTGCTAGCAAGCACGCTCTACAATGACACTAGCTAGAATGCTGTATGGTGATACAAGCTAGAGAATGTTATGGGTGCTAGCGTGTGTGGATTATTAACACTAGCCACAGTGTGACGTGTACATTGACTTAAGTTTGAGCTAGATCACAGTGTGGACACTAGTCAAAGCATGGTATGACCCCATGGATAAAACACTAGACTGCTAGCGTGTTGTATGGAAAGTAGCTACAGCATGCTATAGACACTAGCCAGTCTAGCATGATACTAGCATGGGCACATGCTAGTATCATGTGGACAGTAGCTAGCCTTCTCGCTAGCATGCTGTATGGACGCTAGCTATGCAGGATGACACTAAGTAGCCTCATGGCTACAGCGTGGTATGAGGCTAACTAGCCAGGGCGTGTATCTGCTCTGTGTTCACTGCAGAGAGAATTATGAGTGACGAAGAGGTCAAGGTTATTTTTATCTTTCTTAAATATATGTACAAATATATGCTGTAAATATATAAATATATATATGTAAAGCTGTAATGGGGGTGTGCTGCCGTCAGTACGGGGATAGAGGGCAGTGATGGATGCTGGGTGGCCAGGCGAGGGTTTGGGGATACATTAGTATTATTCTAACTAACAGGTTGTGAGACGATGTGCTCTGGAACATTCTTCTGTTTGTAAAGAAAACTTTTGAGGCCAACAATGGATCATGTGACCAGGTGGAGGGCAGTTGGCCCCACCCACAGACATTCCTGTTGTTTACATGTTTGAGCTCCTACACAAAAACACTTTTTACATTTTTACTGTCCCTGAAACCCTGTATAAATACATTGAAACTGTCTTCATTTGAAGAGTTAACTGCAAAGTGAAATAAATACAGAATAAAAAGTAATTGGAGTCTGATTGTGTCCTTGCTGGCTTCAGGGTCACCGTTCCTTTCAGTGCCTTCATATCATTTGACAAACATTGAGATCCAGAGGATGTGAATACGGTTACTAACCCTAAATTATTGATTGCCTCCCCAGGATTCCATGACGGCAGTAGAGGTTACATCTTCGTCTTCCCTCTCTTCACAGGCCTGCGACGCACCGTGCCTGGACCAGAGCACATGCGCTCACAGGCTAACCAGGCTAACATGTTGGCCATGCTAACTTCCAGCCCCTCCACTATGCCTGGATCTGATCTGATCACTACCACACACGCTCACAGGCTAACAGGCTAGCCATGCTAACATCCAGCATTTCCAACACTAGCCATGCTTGATGTATTAATATTAGTTATATTATGGGATACTGGATGGTCACCTTGGTAGCGGCATGATTCTGCAGCTCCTCATACTCCCGCCTCCTGCGAAGATCCTCCTTCTCAACCCTGTCCTGACTAACAACCTGCTCACTCTCTCTATACTGGACACACACACACACACACACACACACACACACACACACACACACACACACACACACACACACACACACACACACACACACACACACACACACACACACTACACAGGTATCTCAACAGCCCTAAAACAGAATGTAATCCTTGTGAAACCGCTCGTCTTACCAAAGCCATGGTTGAGTCTAATCGGGAGTCACTCTGGTTGAGTCTAATCGGGAGACACTCTGGTTCAGTCTAATCAGGAGTCACTCTGGTTCAGTCTAATCAGGAGTCACTCTGGTTCAGTCTAATCGGGAGTCACTCTGGTTCAGTCTAATCGGGAGTCACTCTGGTTCAGTCTAATCGGGAGTCACTCTGGTTCAGTCTAATCGGGAGTCACTCTGGTTCAGTCTAATCAGGAGTCACTCTGGTTGGAGGAGGAGGAGGTGGAGCAGTGTAACTGTTGAACCAGGAGGAGGAGGAGGAGGAGGAGGATGAGGTGGTGAGTTGTTCCATAGGGTAGAGTGGATGAGGTGGTGAGTTGTTCCATAGGGTAGAGTGGATGAGAGGTGGCGAGTTGTTCCATAGGGTAGAGTGGATGAGAGGTGGTGAGTTGTTCCATAGGGTAGAGTGGATGAGAGGTGGTGAGTTGTTCCATAGGGTAGAGTGGATGAGAGGTGGTGAGTTGTTCCATAGGGGCAGTTGAACAGAAGGCCCTATCACTGTAGGTTGAGTCTGGTACGGGGAATGGAAAGCAGGAGTAGAAACTAAGCTCCATTAACTTAATATCAAATTACTGGAGGTCGAGGAGGGTTGAGTTAAAATGATCAGGACTTTATTTCCGCCAGAGAGAGACAACAAGGCCCGAGAAGGGTTGCAAGAATTCTGACGAGAGCAGACAACGCATCACAGGTACACTACGTTGTAAGCCCCGCCCCTAATATCCCTAAGCCAATTACATTACACTTCTGTATTGTAGTCTCTCCCACAATGCATTGCCGTACAAGATACGTAAAAGGTATTAAAAGATACATAAAAAGAACATTAAACATTGAAGTTACATAAAGTTACAGATTATACATTGTTACATGTGATTAAACATTGAAGTTACATAAAGTTACAGATTAGACATTGTTACATGTGATTAAACATTGAAGTTACATAAAGTTACAGATTATACATTGTTGTATGTGATTTTCAATTGTATTGTATTGTTTATATCTCAAACCACCATGACTTACCACATGGATTTAAAAGATGGGCCCTGTGGAACAAACAGTGATTCAAACAGTCAAACATGTATTGTATTAAATAACAATGCCACTTTATTAACCTGTGGCATATACAGTTATGATAGGTTTAACTCTTAATTCAAAGCCTGTAAGATATGTTCTTATTTTACAGATAGAGGTTACAATGGAATGTCTGGCTCACACTGAGTTATAGCCAGTCATCCTGTTTATTTATGTGTTAATGAGGCAGAGGTTCCTTTGTAACTGGGAGCGTCATTGTCTTTGAGAATGCCGGCCAGTCTTGTCTTCCAGGGTGTGATCGGATAATATTCAACTGTTGATTATGTGACCGTTAAATTCCACTACAGTCCTTGCGTGTGGAGCGCAGGGACCGTGACTGGGAGTAGGGCTGGAGGAGGTGATGTACTGCGGTGTAGTGAGTGGAGTGATTGACAGGTGAGGAGGAGGATCCTGTAAGTGATGCGTTGTTTGACAGGGAGCCAGTGGAGTTTATTGAGAATGGGAGTGATGTGCTCCCAGGGCTCGGTGCAGGTAAGCAACCAGGCAGCTGAATTTTGGACACACTGCAGTCTGTCAAGGGCCTTGCTGGGTAGCACCAGACAGGACAGGTGATGAATGAGTGAATGAGGGTCTCGGTTACTGAGTGAGGGCCGGAGTCTTGAAATATTGCGTAGGAGGAAGGCAGATTCGGTGGTGCTCCTGATGTGGGACCGGAATGAGAGGGTGGAGTCCAGGATGACGCCCGGGTTCTGCACTTCTGGTGATGGGGAGGTGGAACAGCCATCAATGACCAGGGCCAGATCTCCAACCTTCTTGAGCAGTGGTGCTGGGGCCACCACCATTAGCTCTGTTTTGCTGCTTTTCAGTTTCAGAAGGTTAGAGGTCATCAAAGTTTTAATTTCCTGTAGGCAGTTGTTGAGTTGAATCGGTGGGAGCTGATTTTGTGGGTTTGGTACATTTGAGTGTCATCAGCATAGCAATGAAAGTTGAGTCCATGGTAACGGATGATTTGGCCTAGGGGGAGCATATACTGTAGATAGTGAAAAGAAGGGGACCAAGGACAGACCCCTAGGGGACACCATGGTTAACTGCTGCTGCTGCCTTTAAGATTTATATATTGTTTCCTGTTTGAGAGGTAGGACTGGAACCAGGAGAGTGCTGTGTCAGTGAGGCCAATGAGCTCAGAGAGACGGGAGAGGAGGATGGTATGGGAGAGTCACAGGCTGCAGAGAGGTCTAGGAGGACGAGGATGGTGACAAGGCCGTTGTCTGCAGCCATCAGGAGGTCTGGATGCCTGAAGTGAGTCCACTTCATGCAAGTCGTCATGGTAAGATGCAAAAAGAAAGAAAACCCAAATACAGTTTTGCATACTCACTAATGCACCAGTTGATATTATGCACAAATCCCAAACTAACAACCAAATTTAAACAAATGTATTCAACCTGAGATGGGGAGTGGTCAGGGGAACAGGTTTCTGTCAGGCTAAGTGTGTGTGTGTGTGTGTGTGTGTGTGTGTGTGTGTGTGTGCGCGTGCGCGCGTGCGTGCGTGCGTGCGTGCGTGCGTGCGTGTGTGCATGG
>OMLJ01112576.1:0-10660 GCA_900302595.1 Gadiculus argenteus
TGAGCTGCGCCACATCTCCAGCCTGAAGCCCTGGGCGTTGTTCGAGGTTCTGCTGGAGAAGTACGAGTGGCCCCTGGAGCGAGCCGCCCAATTCAGTGACTTCCTGCTCATCATGCTGCAGCCCGACCCCCAGGCCCGGGCCAGTGCCGCCCAGTGTCTGGAGCACCCCTGGCTCAACACATAGACCCTGAACACCTAACCCCTGGCTCAACACATAGACCCTGAACACCTAACCCCTGACTCAGCACATAAGGTGCATACCCACTAGGACTTTTTAGTCCCGGTACTTTTTTTTTTGTTCCGCCCACACGTTCGCTCCCAGTCGTCTCGAATGCACCACAGGGAAGTCCGAGACGCTTATTAACAGAGCGTCGACGAGCTACGAGCGGCTCAGAAATCCTCCTCCTCTGCTGGAGGACGTTCTGAGCCGCTCGAAAGAGTCCTGAGGGGCGGATCTGGGGCGGATCCTCTCTCCAAACCACACCCACAAAGGTTCCTAGCGGGAAAAGTACCCCTAGTGGGTACGCGGCTATAGACCCTGAACACCTAACCCCTGGCTCAGCACATAGACCCTGCAGGTCTGAGCTGGTCTAGGGTAGGAGGGGTGTGAATAGAGCAGGTCTGAGCTGGTCTAGGGTAGGAGGGGTCTGTATAGAGCAGGTCTGAGCTGGTCTAGGGTAGGAGGGGTCTGTATAGAGCAGGTCTGAGCTGGTCTAGGGTACGATGGGACTGTATAGAGCAGGTCTGAGATGGTATAGGGTACGATGGGACTGTATAGAGCAGGTCTGAGATGGTATAGGTTAGGAGGGGTCTGAATAGAGCAGGTCTGAGCTGGTGTAAAGGGAGAGGTGTATGTCTGCTGAAGTGTAGTGCTGGTGAAGAGACAAGTCACCCAGCTCAACAAGCATTTGGCTCCTCTCTGCGTGGCAAAAGCCGAAGGTCTCAACAAGGTATTCCACCGGAGGTGATTTATTTGTATTCTTTGTGTGAACAGATGGCTGACCAACAGAGTGGCTTCCGAAAACACATGACGGTTTTGTATTGATAGTGTTCATTATATTTATATTTATATTCAACATGGAGGCCGATATGTTAGAGCGATACCTGGCTGTAAACTATTGCCTGTGTTTTGTATTGATAGTGTTCATTATTTATATTTGACATGGACTGCCGCTGTTGGAATGATTCTTGGCTGTAAACTCCTGTTAGCCATCAGTAAAGTAGCACCAGTAGGTCCCGCCTACTGGCATGTTGGGATTATGAGTGTTAGCTGGGTTAGCTGGTCCTCATGGTCACATGTATAAGATGCTATATCCTAGGGTCACTCCTCCACATGTTAGGGTCTCTATGTCTCCGTTGTGTTCTGGATTCTGTAAACAGTGCCTTGTGTCCCCATGGAGTCAGGATGGAAGCTGCATCTTTTCTAAATACGTGTATCATAACGATGAATCACTTGTGATGAACTTGTGAAATGTTTCATTTGTGCAAATAAAAGTATTTAAGAACGACAGTAACCCCTTTCTTACTGAAGGATTTAACACTGCTCATGAAGACAATACCGTCCTTGTATACCTACGTATAAGGACAATCCCTAGTCTGCACACCTCCACTGTAGCCCTCCACCTCCATCTGTATGGTTTCCTTGTTCCTGAGCTGTGGTCTGAGTAATGCTGAACCGTCAGAACATCCTTCAAAATAGAAACAACTCCAGAGCTTTGGATTTTCTTGTTTTTATACAAAGCTCATTGTTTAATTCACATCAACACTAGACAGTTCAGTTTCCATTGCTTCACTGCTCTTCATCACTTCTTCTTCCGGACTGTGGTCCAGCCGTCCTCTTCCTCCTCTGTCTGGGCTGGGTGGGAGGAGGGGAGAGCTCTGGCCTGGGAGGAACTGGGAGCTGCATCACATTCCATGGCCTAGGGGAGAAGCTGACATGAATGGCTTTGCATGGTACACTACAGTCTATTTGAGTACTGGAGCATTGTAACTACTGGGGGGGAGGAGCTACGGTCACTTCAATGCTAGAAGCCACCAAGTCCTATACACTGTCCCTTTAAACAATAACTAAACATTAGAGTACTAATAGTATTAGTGTAATACTAGAGGTATATTAGTGTAGTTCTAGAAGTATTAGTGTAATACCAGAAATATGTTAGCGTAACACAGTATATTCATGTTTCATACCTCTGTTTCTTCCTCACTCCCCTCTTCGTCAGAAGGGGGGGGCATGCTGACCTTTGCCCTCCCAGAGTTTTTCTCGGCCAGAGAGGCGATTGTCTGTTGGACTTTCTCCGTCGCCCCCTGCTGGCACTGGGAGAACATCAAGCACATCTGCTGGGACAGCTGGGAGAGAGGGAGTGAGGGAGGAGGGTTGAGTGAGGGAGGAGGGTTGAGTGAGTGAGTGAGTGAGTGAGTGAGTGAGTGAGTGAGTGAGTGTGTGTGAGTGAGTATCTATATCTACCTGGGCTAGGCTGCCATCGTCCACTTCAGTATTAAACTCCTGGTCCAGTAGGACTGAGATGTAGTCTTCAACCTCTGAGGGTGCCAGGTCAGCTGTCAGACACAAGTAGTGGAGCACAGACTTAAGACACAAGTAATGGAGCACAAACTATTAAGACACAAGGCATAGAGGATATACTATTAAAACACAAGTAGTGGAGCACAGACTATTAAAGCCACAAGTATTGGTAGTTACTCACAGTTTTCATAGAAATATTTCCCAACAACATCAATCATCCATTCTGCCTTCTGTTGGCCAAAGGCTCCCCCAAAACCATTGTCGACAGCTATCTGTAAAACATAACACATAGTACTAGTCTATTAGTATCACATAGAACAAGTGGTACCACCACATACTACTAGTAGTAAGACAGTATTAGTAGCACCACATAGTACAAGTATAAATAGTCATATGATATCACATAGTACCAGGGTTAGGGTTCTTCGGGTTCACTCTCAAACTCTTTGTTGACCCGGAACGTAGAAAGAAAAGGTTCTATTCTTTCTATCGAGAGGAACGCGGTGGGATGATGTGTGAGTGTTAACCTAAACCTAACCCGAACCCATACCATAACCACTCACTAATACACACCCTAGTTATGCTACTCCAGAAGCATAACTCGCCAACAACGTTCTTCCTCGTTAACAATAACCGTACTAGCAGGTTGTACACGTACCTGTAGTACCGGCCAGGTTGATAGTAGTACTCTGACTGCGTTCATAAAAACTTCACGTGCCGGGGTGGAGGCGTCCATGTTGTGTCAGCAGGCATGAGCAGTAGATCCAGAGCAGTCGAGCGGAGCTCTGCTGCCCCTCGCGGCGCGAATGGGGACGACAACAACACGACCAGGATTGCGGTGGTCCCGATCCCGAGGTACATTAAAGTGCTACATTTAGAAACAAGAGATCGTTTTTGCTAACCCTATTGCTAACATATCATGATTATTTAATTATTAGGAATGTGTTATTAATAATGTCATTATTAGGGTGTGTTGGTTTTGGACTGGAATGTGATTACAGAGCGCTTTACTGGCCCCTGGTGGTGGACTGGAGGAATGTGTTTACAGGAATTCTACTGCTGTTTGGGAACATTTTAATTCAGTTTACAAGATTTTCATGACCATTGAATATGATATGTAATCTGAATTGAACTGACAACCTGGTAAACTTGGTAAAAAAAATAAAGCACATGATCAGATCCACTGATCAATACGTCAAATAAAGGGACTTCTTTAAATGTGATCATTGGCCCTCCTGCATCCTGGGCCGCTTGCACCCCAATTGGCTGCTGGAGTTCTGCTCCCTCCCTGATTGGCTGCTGGTCAATAGGCTGGCGTCCCTGAAGCCCTGCCGTGTGACGCTGTAGGCCACACTGCTCTCTGATTGGCTGGGAGACTTGAAGACAGAGGCCAGGCGCTGGCCTCCGCTCCAGTGTAGGAGGAGCCTCTGGGTGGCCGAGTGACCCCAGCTCTCCCCAAGGGCCGGGACCAGCTCCCATTGGCCGCCCCTCAGCTGGCTGGTCATCTGGTTGGTCCAGATCACTGCCACTCGGTGCTGACTGGCCATCCTGATGAGCTGCTGGGCTAGACCGCTCAGGAGGCGGGTCCTCACACTCAGGTCCTCAAAGTGCCGGCGGAAAGGGAAGGCCAAGCTGTCAATCACCAGGAGGCGGACCTTGGAGTGCCTGACCAGGAAGTCTGGCAGGAGTTGCACCTGGGCTAACAGCTCCACATAGTCATGGCAACGCATCTAGATTCAACAAATGAGTTAATACAGTGGTCAGGGTGACAGATTTTACCTCATAGTGATGTCACTAACAGACCTGACCTCATAGTGATTGATGTCACTAACAGTTAGACCTGACCTCATAGTGATGTCACTAACAGACCTGACCTCATAGTGATGTCACAAGGTTACAATGCTTTCCATGGTGTATTTTCTCAGGCTGTCATATCTCCTGGGTGTCTCTCCAACCCACCAGGTAGAGATGGCCCAGGATGCTCTCTGTGGTGAAGTCCTTCAGGGCCTCCTGCTGCTCAGTGTCCTGGTCCTGGAGGGCGCAGTGCTGGACGGCTGCGTGGGCCATGTCAGCCACCCTCTGCACCACCAGGCTGCCCTCCGTGTCCAGGAACACTGCCTCCCCGCCCAGACCCCCGAAACACTCTGGGATCTGGACATCTATACAGAGCTGCAGGCTGGGCATCACACACACACACACACACACACACACACACACACACACACACACACACACACACACACACACACACACACACACACACACACACACACACACACACACACACAAAATATGTACATACACATGTAACCCTAAACACACAGTGTGTCCCAGGACAGGTTTAACAGTGCTGTGATCTTACCACAGCTGTGTCTTCCCCATCCCTGGAGCTCCGCACACCTCGCTGGTCCTCCCCAGTGGGACCCCCCCTCCCAGCGCAGCATCCAGCCTGGAGCAGAAGGTCACAATGCTCTTCTCCTCCTGTTGGAGGAGCTCCAGGGCAGTGGACCCGAGTCCTGCTCCTCCCGCACCAGGCAGGTCCACTCCTTCTCTGAGGATCTGCTGGACCTCCAGAGCCTCCTCTAGAGACAGACCTCCCTCTAGAACACAACTACCATCAGACTAGATAGACCTCCTCTAGAACACAAACTATCATCAGACTGATGGACCTTCTCTACTGTAGAACATAAACTACAATCAGACTGATGGACCTCCTCTAGAACAAACTACCATCGGACTGATAAGCCTCCCCTAGAATACAAACTACTGTCAGACTAGAAGGACATCCTTTAGTTCTAGAACACAAACTACAATGAGACTGCTGGACCACCTCTAGAACACAAACTACTGTCAGACTATAGACACCTCTAAAACACAAACTACCAAACTATTAACCGCCATAAAACGACTTGTATATGGAGATGGGTGATCGACATGATATATAGATGATTACCTTTACTGAGCTGCAGAGGTTTAAGTTGAAGTAGCTCCTCTGAAGTGAGGAAACCAGCATTTAAAAGCTTCACTTTAACCGACGGACTGAGCGGAGAGGCGGACACCGGCTTCATTATTCACTATATATATATATTACTACTATCATAACTATGTATTATATGATATAAATCATAATTTAACTCGAATCTTGTGGACAGGAACTTTCTTTGGATTATCTAATTAAAAGAACACTTCACATCCGGTTGTTACGCGGTGTTTATATTTACATAAAATTATAAATGAGACAATCTAAGTGTCCAGATTTATTGTGTATTTTATATTGTTATATATATAGTGATAGTATATATAGTGATATATACAGTCTATGATGATAGTATAATAATAATAATAATAATAATGTGCTTTTACTTTGAATGCCGTCAAAGAGACGCGTGCGTGTGACGTCATTTCCCAGCGACTGGTCGCAGCACGTTGAGTAAATAGAAACAATCCGCGATCAAGGCTTTATTATCACTTTCTACAAGGATCTTCAGGTAAAAAACAAACGCCCGTATTACAGAAATATTATCATGTTCTATCCTATAATTTATTCTATCATTATTATTATATTATAATGAAAACGTACTTCCTCTAAGGTAAGACTATATAGTTTGCATTATATAAAAGTATACATAATACAACAGCTCTCTGATTCCAGTCGCCATGGAGAGAGACGTGAAGGGGCAGGAGGAAGAGAAGGAGGAGGAGGAAGAGGACGTGAAGGGGCAGGAGGATGAAGAGGAGATTAAGGGGCAAGAGAAAGAGGATGAAGAGGACGTGAAGGGGCAGGAGGGAGAGGAGGATGAAGAGGACGTGAAGGGGCAGGAGGGAGAGGAGGAGGAGGAGGAGGAGGAGGAGGAGGGTGATGATGAAGAGATGATGGATAAAGGGGTCCTTGGACATGAGGATGATGATGATGATGAGGGCAGCAGGACAGGTGGTGTAGTGGAAGAGAAGAAAGGGGGTGCCAGGAAGAGGACTCCAGGTATAATCTACCTGGGCCACATCCCTCCCCGCTTGCGACCCAAACACCTGAGGAACATGTTGACCCCCTACGGAGAGATAGGACGCATCTTCCTGCAGCCAGAGGGTACGCACTCACTCACTCACTCACTCACTCACTCACTCACTAACCCTGTGGACTCACTGTTTTCAGACGTTTTTCTGTGCTGCACTGCTCTTTGAAAATTAGCCATATCATTTTTTGGAATCCTGAGTTGCTCTATAGGATTATTAGAATGATGAAAGCGCTTCTTTGTACGTTTTCTGGATTCAATTTTTTAACAACATGTATATATTTGAACATGTTTTCAATCAAGACTTCTTTCCAGATGTGCTCGTCGGTTAGGGGTCATTAGGGTTAGGGGTCGTTAGGGTTAGTTCTGTAGTTCCACCTTTAGACTGGGGTTGGACCCCTCACCTCTGGACCTCCGGTAGTTGGTTGTAGTTTAGTGAAACTCCTTCTGTGCAGACGGCGTGGTGAAGAAGAAGAGGAAGAAGGCGGGATCCCGGGGAAGTAACTTCACCGAGGGTTGGGTCGAGTTCCCTGACAAGCGGATCGCCAAGCGAGTGGCATCTGCACTCCACAACACGCCCATGGGCAACAAGAAGCACCACCGCTTCCACTCAGACCTCTGGAGCATGAAGGTGTGTAACAGTGTGTACATGTGTATAACAGTGTATTAATGTGTGTATCAGTGTGTTTAATGTATCTATCAGTGTGTTTATGTGTGTTCATGTGTGTAACATTGTGTTCATGTGTATTACAGTGTGTTACAGTGTTTTAATGTGTGTAACAGTACTTGCACCGGTTCCACTGGACCCACCTCAGCGAGCGTCTGGTCTACGAACAAACGGTTCTGAGGCAACGCCTCCGGACCGAAGTGTTGCAGGCCAAGAGAGAAACCAACTTCTACATCGGGAACGTGGACCGCAGCCAGAGCATGGAGAAGAGGAGGAGGAAGGAGGAGGCGCAGGGAGAGCAGGTAGGAAACGAGGAGGAGGAGGGAGGAGCAGGGAGTCCAGGTAGGAGAGGAGGAGGAGGAAGAAGGAGGCGCAGGGAGAACAGGTAGGAAAGGAGGAGGGCGACACCCTGAGTGTTAGGATTAGTGAGATATCACCTCAGAGCAGAACACAGACGACCGGCTTCAGGATGCAGATGAGCCGTGTGGAACTCACCCTAAGCATTAAACCCATCATAATACAATGGAACTCACCCTAAGAATTATACCCATCATAATACAATGGAACTCGCCCTAAGGATTTTAAACCACAATAACACAATGGAACTCACCCTAAGCATTATACCCATCATAACACAATGGAACTCACCCTAAGCATTATACCCATCAAAATACAATGGCACTCACCCTAAGAATTATACCCATCATAATACAATGGAACTCACCCTAAGGATTTTAAACCACAATAACACAATGGAACTCACCCTAAGTATTATACCCATCATAATACAATGGAACTCACCTTAAGCATATACCCATCATAACACAAGGGAACTCACCCTAAGCATTATACCCATTATAATACAATGGAACTCACCCTAAGTATTATAACATAACATCTAATGCCCCTAACAACACACTATCTGGCGGCATACAAACAACGATGGTTTATGAGGAGTTTGACAAGGCAACAATAGTGTACATTTTGTGCATTTTTCACTGTTTATTTCACTATTTATTATGTCATCTCTTTCCACTTACGGGTGAAATCCCCGGCCGAAATTCTCGAGCATGCGCAGGACGCAAACTCCTGGTAATACGATACGATCGAGTACACATGCATGTAGATAGCCGACTATGACCGGCTCAAGCCCAGCTATCCTATCGACTTCGCTAATCCGGTCCTGAGACGATCCTTTTGGCAAAGCAGATCGAATAAACCTGTTTACATGAATTGATACGTTCATTACACAATTATGCTCCAGCCTGTAAACGCAGTCCCTGTCTCTCATACACAGCTGGTGGAGAAGTCGTGGGACTTTACCCAACGACAGACAGAGGAGGAGATCCAGCAGAAGAAGAGAAACCAGGCTAAGGCCCGCCTCATTCAGGACAAGAGCCAATCAACGAAGAGAAACCAGGATAAGACTCGCCTCATTCAGGAGAAGAGCCAATCAAATGTGTCCTTGTTGGCCAAGATTTTCAACTCGAGCAGGAAGCAAGACTGAGCGTGTGTGTGTGTGTGTGTGTGTGTGTGTGTGTGTGTGTGTGTGTGTGTGTGTGTGTGTGTGTGTGTGTGTGTGTGTGTGTGTGTGTGTGTGTGTGTGTGTGTGTGTGTGTGTGTGTGTGTGTGTGTGTGTGTGTGTGTGTGAGATTTTTGGGACGAACAATCAAATAAATAATTTTAACTATACCTTGTCCGACAGTAAGATGTTTCTCTTTCTCCTGACAAATGTACTTATAGCAAGTCACTTTGGATAAATGCTAAATGTAAATGTAAGATAATCCAGTTGAATTGTATTTGTCGGGGGATACGAGGGTCGGTAACATATTGGAGAGAGGGCTCACTTTCTCTGTTAATTGTAGTGTAACGTCCCCCTGTCTGGCAGTACGGATGAACCTCCAGACAGTGGACACTGGGTGAGGTCACCTACATGCTGTGAGTGTGACCGTCTGCATATTAGTTGGTATGAGGATGTACTAGTGGTTAAAATAGTTGCTCAGTTCAGTGCAGTTCACCCTGGCCTTTGATAAAGGGTCACATGGCAGATTGACCTCTACAAACTCCCTCAGAAACACATTATTGAAGCCTTTGAATTAAGTGTCACAGGTCAAAGAAACTGGCCGGTTGGTTACATCCTCGAGGTACAAGCAAAACATGGGACTCAATTTCCCGTCTGTGGACAGAGTGAAGCCATCCGCTGGGGATATCCAGTTATGTCCACAATAGTCCTCGCTGATCCTATGACAGAGATTTGATGTCCCCTCCATGGTCCCTGGTCTCCCCGGAGCCGGCGCAGTGTGAGCGGGATGTCTCCCTTCCTCTGGGACAAGGACAGCCGACGTGCTGCCGGCCACCTGGTACTTTGCGGACACCTTTGTATGTATCCCGCTGATCTCGGTGAGTGAAGCAGAGGATAGGGTCTCGCTATGCATGACTTGACCTGAGGTCTCAGAGATGAGTGATAATATCCTTCTCAATTTAACCATTGGAAGGCTCTGGTCACGGTAGATTATAGTACTATAAGTAAGTAGGCTACTATCTCCACTGAGTACATTGAATTCCCTATGAGTGAGGTCATTGAATAAGGTCCAGGATATAATGCTACATTTAGGTAGACAGTACTAAATGGGGATTTCTGCGGCACAGCTCACTTGTGCACAAAACCATGGAGGCAATGTGTCTTGGAGATGGGATTCCAGAGAATGGATTCCATTCATTGGCTCTGATGTTACACATCCCTATCCCATCCATAAAGGCACAAAACCTCATGGCGACGGAGGATGCTGGCGGGCTTGGCATGAGGCAGCGTCGCGTAATTGCGGCGTTCCCTTCACCACTGTGTGCTGTAACAGGGTGAAATACACCCGACGCTGCTGCAATTCCCGGCTAGCCGCCTAACGGGTGGGAGGTCTCATGCGACTAGGGAACAAGCAAAGTGACTTTCAGAGCACAGCATGTTCTCCTGGGAAGAGACACATTATTATAATATCATTACCTTTTTGTAACTCATAAACGTCAGCCAGAAGCCTGGGGAGCTGTCCCTTCCCCCTCATGCAATATGGAAATCTGAAGTTTCCATTGGAATCTGCCGGAAAGTTAACCAAGTTTTCTCTTTTGAAAAAAAAAAAAAAAAAAACACCAGCTTTTGGCTAAAAGGTGTTTGTTCCTTGAGCGGGGTTTAACCGTTCTCTCCTTGTTCTCTATTCCACCGAGCGGAGTCCTCCCCGTGCCCTGGCCTTGCCCTCCTCCCCAGAGCGCCTGTGCGATGTTGAGTCTATCCTGTCTGGAAACCAAGATCGTGCGATGGGTCGTGTGTTACTTTAGGCCTACTCCTTTGTGCAGGGGTCGGATGAGTGCAGCCCAGCGCTTCAAGACACCCTGGCTCAACAACATCCCGGAGAAGTCAAGTCCCAGGTTTTGCTCAGAAAGTACACGGCCAAGAAGCTGTTGAAGGTCTGT
>OMLJ01112605.1:0-28640 GCA_900302595.1 Gadiculus argenteus
CCTCTTAAAATTAGTTTTCCCTTTTGGTTACAGCTCTAGCCTGTGTGATGAATCGGCACTTTTCTTTTTTCCCAACATTAAATCATCTGTTTCTTTTTGGCGTGAGGTCACTGAGGCGCTCAGAGAAAGCACTATGGGCTGTACGCCTGGCCCAACCATATCCTAAAGCACTTTGGTCTCCACACAGAGAGCGTTTCGTCAGCTGTGTGGCACGAGGTGCACAGCTGCAATGTTTGCATTAGGAAGTTCACCTGTCCCTTTACTCTGCCATCCTCCTCCAGATAGGATTAATTATATTCAGCTCATCAGCGGAGACAAACACTGCAGAATCCAGATGAAGTCATTTGCAGACATATACGCACGTTTACTGCACACATATTATTACTGGGAGGATTTAGGATGATATGCCTAAATGCACGGCCACATGCAGACAGCCACCTGTTTTGGAAATGCTGCCTTTATTCCAACTGGTCATTATATAGAGAGCATGGAAATGCACAGCCACATGCAGATGTCCACCTGTTCGGAAATGCTGTCTTTATTCCAACTATGTATATTCTATGTAAATGTGTTCAAATGTGTTTGTGTAGAATACATGTGCATATGTTTATGCTATGACATTGTATCCTATAGATAAGAAAAAATGCTTTAAATAAGCATTTTCTTGTCATTCCATTTGTCACAAAGGACTACACATGACCCGCTAAACCTTAGCTCTACATCATTTGCATGACACTGCGTGCTTTTTTGCTGCATTGCTGCTTTATCCACAGCTGTTTTTGCCAGCTCGGTCTCACCAAAAGGAGCAATGTACTATTTTAAATTAGTTCAATTTAGGAAGGTAATATTTTGTAACTTCAATGTGGAAATTAATGACAATTCGAAGAGCTCTTGCTCTTAAATCTATAACTAAATTGGTAGAGCATGGTATTAATACATGGTCAAGGTTAAAGACACCTTGAGAACGCATCTGCCTGATGCCATTTATAGATCCAACCCATCGACGTGTGAAAGCTAAGTAACAGCCACTTGAAAATCAAGTCATGAATCAGTTGATTTCACTAGTTTCTTTAACCTGACATCTTACACATTATTTTTTTTTCGTTATCACATGACTTGTGTATAAGTAGGACATGTTAATTATACTGTTATTTACTATACTGTGTCAAGAGGATAAACCAACCCCATTGTAGTTATCTAGATGTTAAGGTACATTCAGCTCTGCCCAAACTTGAAAATGGCTTGTTCAACACAAACGATGCAAAGGGACAACTCTGTTCCATTCTGGTGATTTATTTTCTTTGAGATGGATTTGATAGTTGTTGAAACATTGGGTATTTGTATGGAATTTGGTGAAGTGGCAGATTGATGGCACATAAAGTGAAGTGAAGAAGAAGAATAGGTTGATAACCTTTAAGATAAACAAAAGGACAAATTAGATTCCACATCAGTATGCATCCAAATCATTGAACTAAACATCTAATGTTTTACCAAAGTAATTACGCCAGCCTACTGCTTGGTTTAGAAACTTAATTAGTATCAAACGGTCAATTGTCAGCATTTCCATTACATTTAGTTTGGACTTCACATTTAAATTCATAACAGAAAACAAATGATTAGTTCAAACACAATATTTGAATTAGACCATACCAGTTGCGTCTGTGGTTGAACATGAGCTGTAGGTTGACGAGCCTGAGTAAAAACGTCTCAAGCTAAGCTAAGAGCTAAGCTAACTCCAAACATTTTCAAATCGGCAGGTCAAATCGGTCCCTCCAGAAACCATAGACATAATAAAGAATAGACACTGGACATAACTCCTTTCAGCGAGGCGTTCCCTCTCCCGAAAGATGCTTATTAAAAATAGACGACTTTGTGAACTTTCACTTCATCACTCATCACGTTTTTTTTTTTTTTTAATGAGGGGCTTCAGACTGTAGTTTAATTAAACTACAGTTGGCAAACAAAATCCTCTGACTGCAGAAAAGTTTACCTCCATTGTGATTACATATTTACTGGGTGGGCCATCTTCTTGTTCAAACTACAAGAAGTGGACCTGTGTCCGACTTGACATGGTGGGAACTTGACGTGTTTCTGACTAGTTCCGGCGGATGTTCTCAAGTCTTGTGCATGCAAATGCTCAAATGCATGCTCAAATGCATACAAAGAAACGGTTGCTTCCTGTCTGTTGGATGTGTCTGGGTTAGTTCTCTCTGCCCCCTTCAGGCCTGGAGTTCCTACACAGATGTAAAGCTCAAACTTTGACGCCACACCCATATGTAGAGGAAATAAAGCTGATGCTGGTGAACTCTGTTATGTGTATGTTATTATATTATGCTCTGCGTTTCTGTGCAGAAAAGACACATTGTTCAGCACTAAACTGTAACTGATGTGTGGTAGAAAAATGAAAAGGGGGAATATTTCACTAAATGTATGATGTCAGAGTATGAATAAGCGTATCATTATCGTGACACAATAACAGGAGCATATCTAATAAGATCATTGTTGAGCATTACTGGGTTGCTGTTTTTTAAGGTTATACATGGGTGATAGAGGTAGAGAGGAAAGAAAGTATTGTTCACACACACAATAACTAAACCAACACATTGAACAAAATTGTACACAAGGGTTCCACATACACACGAGTGTTGCTTGTTAGCGCACTGTATTTTTTATGCCTCAAACCAAGAAACATAACTGCAACTCGAGTATTTAGCCCGCTGGGTGTACCGACAGCTTGGCAGGTGTGCTCAGGCGAGAAGTCACTATCCTCACCCCACCTCCGGCAGAATTCATCCCATAAAAGGCAAAGCACGATGTGGTGCTGGCTAGGTACTCCGCCAGCCCAGCCCCTGCCTGTCTGTGACACTGGGCCACACCCCACAGAGGCCTCGCAAACTATTTATTTAGTCATTTTTGTATTTGCTTTTATGTTAATGTTAAAGACATTTTCATATAATTATATACACAATAGGGAATAGGAAATGTATATAAACTAAACAAACACATTTTAAATGTAGGCCTATTGGTATTCATGTCTTTTTTGTGTTAGCTTCTCGCTAACTGTGATAAACCCCTTGCTTGCTAATTACTGTCGTTCATCACCCTATCGCTAAACATCAGCGATAGAGACATAACATGACAGCTCAGCACTATCAGTAGCATGAACCCCATTAGCTCTCAGCGATATAATGCCAAACACACCACATTAACAAGCCTTCTCTATGCTGCAGCATGTTTCCTCCTTTTGGGTGTCCACAATGAAGTTGTTAACTTGATTAGCTGTTACATCGACATATTTACTAGAATTCCGATTTAAGTAATTTCATGTGTTTGTAAACCTAGCTCACATATTATACTCTAATAGTTTTTCTATGTGCAAAACTTTAAATAAAATATAGTCTGTAGCATTGTCACTGTGGCTGAGACCAAGGCTGTTGCAGTGTGTTTTCTCTGTCGGCTTATATCTGCTGTTCCCCGATGTAAACAAATACAACAGGGTCCCAACCACTACCTCAAGATTAACTTATCCTCCCTCTGTTTTCCACCACAGTTCAACGTCTTTCTTTCTTTATTTTTTTTTTTACATATCTCCATTGGCCTAGAATGGTAAATTGAAGACAGCCAAAAGATACATGGAACATGGTCTTGTCTAAGGGGGCACCTTGGATAACATCCTTCCATTATTTATGTGATGTGTTATTTTTGAAAAGGCGGTTGCTATCTTTAGAAGAAGCACACTTAAGACTATTTCACTCATTAAAGTTTTACCTATTTTTGGAACACATTTTTAAAAATAGCAACTTAACTGTAACCTGATGAATAATGGAGTGAGACATTGAAAAGCCCCACAGCAGTGTGTTTGAAATGTTCACTTCCAGAGCTACAGCAAAACAAGCTAATGCAAAATGTATATCGTTCTCAATGTATAGCACATATCATTGACTGCAAACAGCACTTTATTATCATGTAAAGGTAATTCATTTATAATTCAATAACAGATTGGTTATGTGGGAATTGTTGAGGGATTTAGAGCAATGTTGGAAAAAGGGAGGTTTACTAATGCATTAGGTTTGTATGGAAGCCCATTTCCGCCACTTGATGGAATAAAAATAAGATCTGCTAAGTCAAAATAATGAGATACTAAGTCAAAATATTGACTTACTAAGTCAAAAATAATGAGATTCTAAGTCAAAATATTGAGATACTATCTCAAAATATTGAGATACTAAGTCAAAATAATGAGATAAATCGAACCAATTAATAGACCTAATTCATTGACCAAAATGGATAACATCATTGTAGGATACTTCAGACGTGGATTCACAAACCGTGAGATTTTAACTATATTGGAGGAATCACACAACATTAAACTAAGCCTTCGGACATTGGAGCAAAAGCTGCAAAGGAACCAGCTTTGGCGGAGACAGAACAAAACGGACGAAGCAGAGGTGGCTTCCTTCATTAACCAGCAGCTGCAAACATCTGGCAAACAACACGGCTACAGATGGATGCACCAAAAATGTTGAGATGGAGCAGTAGGAAAGGTTGCCATCAATGTACCGTGAATCCTCTAATAGAGGCCCGGCCTTTATTTGACTCCCGCAAATCGCTTTATTGGAGGCAGGCCTGTATTAGAGGCAGGTCTCTATTTTGCTTTGAGCAAAACTGACTACCAGTAGGATGAATAAAGACGATATGTTGTGTCTATTTCTATAAAATACTAGGTTAATTTATTGAAAAAGTACAGTTGCCATAACATGAATGTAGCAAACATACTGTTACACCTTTCCTGTTTGCGTGGCTCTCAGACCGGTCGGGGAGCACAGGACCCCCGATATCGGTATCGGATAATATCAGTATCGGCCAATACTCAAGGCTGCAATATCGGTATCGTATCGGAAGTGAAAAAGTTGTATCGGGACACCCCTAAACATGACTACTGTACATAGTGCAGGACAATTTTAACTGTGACTAGACTCTAGACTCTCTATTTTGACTTGCTAAGTCAATATTTTGACTTAGTATCTCAATATTTTCACTTAGTATCTCAATATTTTCACTTAGCAGATCTTGGTTTTTTTTCCATCAAGTGGCGGAAATGGGCTTCCATAGGTTTGCATTTAATTACTTAGTAATTACTTTAAATATGTTAAATAAATGCTGACAAGATATTTTGTTTAAATGTTTTTTGGTTAATTATTTGTTAAAATAAGTTTAAGCAAAGTAAGTGTTGATTTGTTTCTTTGGGATGTTTTGATTTATTTTGGGATTTATTTCAAGATAAAAACATAACAAGTGGGAAAGCCTTGGCCTTTCACAAAAGTGTAAGACTTTTTTTTTTTTACTTGACTGACAACATTAACGAGCTGGAAAAAAAAACATTGTTATTCTCTATCATTAGGAACTCAACTATCTATATGTAAGGTGCAATTTAGGCCCCGTCCACAGGGGCGAAAACAATCTTTTCCCCTCCGTTTTCCTTTGATGCGTTTCAGGAATATCTCTGTAAAGACTGACTCATTGCAAAAACGCATCTAGCTGTAGAAACGCTGTAGTATATATTCAAGGCCACTGTGTGGCGCTGGTTCTCCACAAAAAAAAAGTGTGCATCGAGCCTGTGCACTGTATACAAACATACAGTCGAGGAGGAGAAATCAGTTGTTAAACCTTTTAGATTGATTGATTGAAACACATTTCAATGTACAGTTAGTAATTACATTTACCAAGGGGCTGTATTTAAAGCTACAAAAATAATACTAATACTAATAATAAAAAAACAAGTGCAACAATGCAATGCAACTCTAACGTCGCCCAGCTGATGGGAGGCAGAAAAGTGTGTTTTCGGGCAGCGAAAACGTCAGATCTGTGTGGACGGTCGGACGAAACGCACAACACTTATGCAGCCATAGAGAAAAAGAAGACATGAGGCAATGTCAGCATAAGACAAAGGGGGTAAAATAAATAATCTTTAAATTAATATCTTCTGTTAATTACTCAATTATTCTGGTCACGATCCAACATCTTCCATTGGCCTACTTTACTTTGATGTACAGGAATTAGGCTGCAGGCATGTGAGTCATTGTTGTGCGGGCGTATCAGACTGCTATTACCTCAACTGTGTGTGTGTTTGTATGGAGAGAGGATGAACACATGCATCCTTAGGGAATCTGGCATTGCATTGTGTGTAGGTCGGCAGGTAAATTCCATCCCTGATTTTTCTTTCAGGTTGGCTCCTTCTATTTTTCATTTTTGTACATATAGGTTATATACAACTGGACAAGTTTTCTTTAGGAAATCAACTTACTCTACTAAAAATAGGCAACTTTTGATTTAGTAAAAATATATTCAGGCCCCGTCAACACGGGCGAAAACAATCTTTTCCCCTCTTTGATGCGTTTCAGGAATATCTTCATAAAGACTGACTCATTGCGAAAACGCATAGAGCTGTAGAAACGCTGTAGTATATATTCAAGGCCACTGTGTGGCGCTGGTTCTCCACAAAAAAAGTGGAGAGCATCAAGCCTGTGTGCTGTATACAAACATACAGTCAAGGAGGAGAAAGCAGTTGTTAAACCTTTTAGATTATGCAGAAATACTTTTAAATGTACAGTTAGTAATTACGTCAGTGTTTGTGTTTTCAGGCGTCCACACAAATCCTAACACGGACACGCACATGTGTTTTTGGGTGGGGAAAACGTCAGATCCGTGAGGACGGTCGGCCGAAACGCACAAGACTTGTGCATTTTCACCAAAAAATAATTTCCGTGTGGATGGCCTCAGTCTCAAACACACTTTGTGCTTGCGGTCCCTCCAGACAATCGGTGTTAGAGGTTGCTTGTTAGAATCAGACTGTAAGAGCAGACCAGCACTACATTGATTATAGTATTTGGTATGGATGGAAAGGTCAGTGAAAAAAGGTCTTCACTCCCGTCATCATCAAGTACAACCCCAGAGCCCTTTAGCAAGGAACTCAGACAGCCTGGGCGATGCTGTACTCCTGTCCACATGAAGGAGAATATTAATGTGACGGCACAGGGCTTAGTGTGAAACCGGCTATGGTTCTCCACCTCTTTATTAACTGGAGACCAGTCTGGCGATAAACGGCCATTTTACAGGACATGACGCCTGTCAGGAAATTATGCTCTCACCCCTATTCTCCTCCATAATGAAAAAAATTGAGATAAAACAAATCACTCTGTAGCTCGATGGAGATTTGAAAAACATTGAAAATGGATGTCCAGGGCCCTGTTTCCCGAACGCATCGTTAGCCTACGTGGTTTGTGAATCGTGTGATCATTGTGAATCATAGTGAAGCATCGTTAGTAACGAACGTCATGAAAACCCTCATAACCCAACCCTATCACAACACTTATAATAAAATCAAATGATTCCATTGCTCTTGTGTGGGAGGTCACTTTCAAGCTGCATTTGCTGTCTCCCTCTGATTCAACCATCGTGGTTAAAATGTCCTCATAGTGACAGAAGACATTTGGCGTTTTTACACTGGAGAGTTGCTGACCATCATGGGAGAGAAGGCATAACGCATAATGTATTAAACGAAGACGTTGAAAGATGGTGCGATCTACGAGAAAGACACAGAGGAACTGTCCTTACAAGGCTTTAGTCTGGATAAAAAACAAGTGGTCAGCAAAATAAAGAATATGCTGCCGTTTGTGCACTTAAAAAGTTAATCGCGTTTGTAGCCTACACTCAGACGTGAACTAATTCTTGCATGCGGGTTTCTTGATTCATAAAAAAAATGCTAATTATTCTAAAGCAGTCTAGTCTCTGCAGCCCCGCCTTCTCCTGTGAACCATCGAAGCCCGCGCTGCGAAGAACCGACGAGCGCTGTAGGCGCTTCGGTGAGGCTGTGATGAAGTTCACTATTTCTTGGACCGTGTCTAGACAGTTACAAACATCACTGACCTCTAGACCAAGCTCTCCTAATCGGGTCAGCAATAGCCGTGTCAATGCCTAGCTTCCGTGTTTGAATGATAATGAAGGAATGGAACAGTGCATGTTTACAGTACACCAAAGAGTCTAGTCTAGAGAGTGTGCGCCCATCAAAGAAACCTTATGCAGAATCAGATAAAGTCTGATCTCTTTGCTGCGCAAAGCATGTTTCAGAATCAGCACATTAAGATAAATGTAGTCATGAAATAGCCATGAAATAATGAACATGCTATACATGATATAGCATATGTCGGCCTAGACCTAATAAATTGTTTTAATATTTTTAGCATATTAGGCTATTCTTTTTGTAGGCTACTCAGCTGTTGGCCTTGATGGGGAGATATTTTTTTGCTGCCATAAAATATACAGTTTCAACAACTTTCCTGCGTCTGCCCCTTACAGAGCTCATTTCATCATAGTGTCAGTGGACAGGTACTAGGCTACGCTCATCGTTAGAGCAGCTAATGCGCGTTCATGTTACGAGGAGTTTCGGGAAACGCTCAGACATTTTTTACGATGCTTCGAAAGATCCTTTGTGAAAATGATCGTACGAGCAACGATCCATCATTATCGGGAAACGGGGCCCAAAGCAGCTATTAGATAGTTTATTAGATTATTATTATTATATTTATTGTGTGCTCAGTCTACTTCATACTTCACAGAATTAAAGGCACACTCCATCCATTTGCATTAAGCTTTGTATTGCTAGAAACCAAGTCATATTTTTTAATGGTCTTGCATCATTCCCTAAATTTCCCCAGAGATGGGAGATATCTGTATTTACCTCCTTCAACACTTAACACTTCCTTCTTTAAATTATGTCATATGACGATTTTGACATAATTTAAAGAAGGAAGTGTTAGTGAGTTCAGACTCTGGTGAGACTATGAGCACCGACTTCTCTTGGACAAGAAGTCACCAAAATAGAAATGTATGTTACATTTCGACTACAAATATGACCGACTTTCAATACAGATTAATTTGAAAATCGGTGGAATGTCCCTTTAAGCATTTTCAGCAACTTGGTTTAAATATTTTCAACCCAGGACAAGAAAGACACGTTGGTTAAACAGTGTTGATGTTAGGCACATTTTGGATCAAGCAAGAAGTCAATGGGAGTAGTAAAGAGTGTGAGTTGCACACAGAGATATTACAGTCAATGGCTCTCTCACACGTTGACACTTGCTTTGGGGTTGGATCAATTCCTTAAAATTTTTCTTCATTTATTTTGGTCATAAACCCTTTAAACAAATACGCACACACACACACACACACACACACACACACACACACACACACACACACACACACACACACTTTCCAGATTTTTTACATAAAGTAATTGAAGTGCCAATTTACATGTATATGTAAATGTTCATTCACGCTAGGTGGAAGGGTGAGGCTTGCAGCGTTCATGCCTGGCTAGAACTCATTAATGGTGGAGCTGGCGTCCAGCAGCGGCTGCTGTCCCCACAGGAGGTTGGGGGGTTATGTGTGTGGTGCTTAATCTACTCCCGGCATGCAGAACACACAAGCTCCCACCTAGAATCAATACACACACACATACACACACGCATGTGTGCACACACGCACACACACATGCACAAACACACAGACACTCACAAACACACACACACGCACGCACGCACGCACGCACGCACGCACGCACGCACGCACGCACGCACGCACACACACACACACACACACACACGCACACACACTTTGCCACTTAATCTCCCTAGAATTGCGTAATGGAAATAAAGAAATAATGACATGATTAATACATAATAAAAGGAGACATGTATGTGGAAGACTCAGTCAGGCGAACACTCATGAGCTCTCCTCTGGCCGGTGGGGGGCTGGTGGGGGGCGGGCGATGTGCTGGGTTGTAGCAGCTGTGTTACTGTGCTCCTCTCAGGTGTAAGGGGTTATGTGAGGCTGCGGGGCTGGATTCCACGTGTGTGGGTTATCACACCGGACAGCTTTAGGAGCCCAGGTTATTCCAATACACTGGCCCGTCTATTTCACACACGTCTGAAAGGGCTCTATGCTATATTTTGAGTCCTGTGGGCCGGAGATAGGACAGGTCCTTAAAGAGTTATTCCAAATACACATCACATTTATTTATTTATTTATTTTTGCATGGGGGGGGGGAGAAACAAAATTGACGAGGTGCCAAGTATGTGCTTTCTAGATGGCAGGGGGACCCCAGGGTGTCACCCATATGAAGGCATGGGCTTCGAAGTATGAACATACATGTGGCTAAAGATAGCTCTGTGTGTTGACACAGGTTGTTGGCAGAGGGGAGAAGACGTCGGAGGCTGTCAAGAGCTTGTCACCGGTTCAAATCCTGAGTTTCTTTAATTTTTCCACAGACATTGCATGAGCAGCAAAAGGAATGTGGTCTAATGAATGTGACCTTCGAGGTTGTCTTTTTGTTGTCCTCCACCGTGGGAGAAAGATCTGGTTTAAGTGGGGGAGATGAGAAATGTATTTACCCCTCTTATTTCTCATTGTGTGTCTGTTATAGATAGTAATGTATACATAGACAAGAGAATGCATATAACACAAACTTATAATCAATACATATTTTACATGTGAGAATTGTTTAGCATTTTGAAGCATGGATTCAGATATACTGTTATTGCAGACCTCGGGCAAATTCGTGGGAATTGTAGGATCATGTTTCCTAGTGCTGGTCCTTTTTTAGCAAGATATTATATTAGATTTGACCTATTTGTCCTATTTCTGGAGACGGTATTCATTGGCTTGTCTGTATACTGTCTCAGTCATTTATCAAAATGTTCCTCTATGAGAACTGCTTCTTCTACTATGACCACCCCATCATTTGGATTAATATTTTTTTAATTCAGCATTTGAACACAATTCGTGAACACAAATGTGTTCAAATATTAAAACAATTGGAATCATAGCGAAGGAGAGCTTATGTTGTGGGGTGTTATAGCAGGCGTTGAGCACAGAGTGTCTGTGGTGGTGTGAGCACCTTAACAATGAAGTGACCAAACAGCACATACAAAGCTGTGGAGTGATGTAGAAATACAGTCCTACTCTACATACTGGAACAGCATGGACATGCAGTTCAGTTCAGTATTATGGTTGTTCTACCAGCCTATCCAGTTAACTCTACCATCTAGTGGCTGATGTATCCATCATACATCTGGATGGACACTTCCACTTGGGATGTCACTAGGTAAATTTTACCTGATAATGTGTAATGGTTATCAAAAAATGTAATAGAGAAAATAGGGCTTTAATGGGCCCAATGCTTTAACATATATTCAATCATCTACAAATGTATATTAAATTAACTTGTTATAAATTAATGTTTTGTTAATGATTAGATCATCATTAACTAAAAGGCTTATAAATTATTTATGACTGAACATTATTATAATGTATTAACGTAACTTGAACGTGCTTCAAATACAAACACCGAAAAGTATGAATGACTGCCCTATATTGTAATGGTGCTATCCATTTGTGTGGTATGCCGGTAAGTCCTAGTCGTAAGTTGTAAATCTCCCAGCTTTCTGGCGGCATTTCACGGAGGAACGCCCCCTTTTGGTTTGTCCCGCTTGCTATTCTGAAAGTAGAGTGAGTTCAATGAGGCCGACCGTACGACTCGACGATAAAAATGGCTGCGCCCGTGAAGAGATTTATTTTCTTTGTATTTGTATGTCATGTATCACGACTCAATGTGAGTCAAGTGTGTTGTGCTGATTTCTGAAACATGCTTTGCACAGCAAAGAGAGCAGACTTTTTCTGATTCTTTGGTGTAAACATTAAAAATGCACCGTTCCATTCATTATCATTCAAACGCGGAAGCTAGACATTGACACGGCTATTGCTGACCCGATTAGGAGAGCTTGGTCTAGATCCCATATTGTTGGGCAGGGGTATGATGCGGGCAATGTAAGCGGGAAAGCGTGTGGCGTTCAGGCACGCATCGCAGTCAGTTTCCCGCTGCAGTCTACGTTCACTGCAGAAACCACGCTCTCAACTCGATTGTGCACTCCACTAAGGTCAGGGATGTTCGTAACTGTTCCAAGGAGTGTGCCCAGTGTTTCTAACAGCCTAATGGCCTACCAGTGGCACTTAATGGCAAGCAGAGTAGATTAATCTCTAGCGAATATTCTCAGTTTGCATAAGGAGCAGATTCTGGATGTGCCTACAGAAATTGTGCCTACTCTAGGATGTGCCTAGAGGTGGGTAGACTAAACCCTATACAAAAATAGAAATATGAGAGGTGAACTGCATTGACTTGCGTATTACAGCTTAGAAAAGTATTTTTCGAATTTGATAAAATACCCGTTTTTTTTCATTTTCTTTTTTTTCTGTTTGTCTCATTTCCCATTTTCTTATGTAAAGAGAGACATAGACAATACAAATGAGAAATCACAATCAATTCATATGTTACAGGCATATTTTGAATAAAACAGTCAGTTTTTTTTTTTACTGAAACAAATTATTTAAACATGAACATTCTTTTTTCGTGTTTTGATTTCCAAACTGATGGATGGATTAAACGGAAGATACACAGATTGTTATTACATAATGCACCATATTGTTACATTTTGCACAAAAAACCCCCACAACACCCGCATTTTGTAATAGGCAAAATGTATTACATATTGCGTACAAGAAGTTTATTACATTTATTACATTAATACATAATGCGGTGTTATTACATAATGTGTTGTTACAGTGTGTGAAGAAAAAGAATAGCAACTCACTTTTCGACATAAAAGTATTGATTTGTTTGGGCTTTATTTTACCAGATGATTTGTTTTGGATAGTGTGGCAACCCTATCCACGAATGTCTGGTTCCACACGGTAAGTACCACACGAAAACGATTGTGATAAGCCGTACTCATTTATTCACATTTAGAGATGTGAATAACACATAATCAGAGATAATCAAGAAATACACTCTGCCGCTATGGCCTCCGGGAGACTCGAGTGGGGCGACACTGCAACGGTCTTCTCCAGGCTCCGTTGACTCCCCCTTAAGATGGGCCCCAGCCCCTGCTGTCAGCTGCCCCGCATCCCGTTGATTGCGGGGTGGCCAGGGGAGCTCTCTCCCGCCGCTTAGTGGGAGAAGGCGGTACACCCCGTCCACCACTAAGCCCCGGGCTCCCCTAGTGGCTCGCGGGATGCCACAATAGCAAAACCAGGCATTTATGGCGCGTTTCCCACCGCAGGGTACGGGTCGGTTCAGTCCGCAAAGGTGGTCACGTTTCCACCGCCAAAAAGTGGGCATGACCCGGACTGAGCCGCACTGCTCCGTGCTCCTCTCGGAGTACTCCTCTGTTGGGGTACTGAGACCCTGAAAGGGTACCGGCAATTTCCCGAGCTACACGCGATTGGTCGACAGAGTCGGCACTTCCGTGCGCCAGGGGGATAATAACAAACACACACAGTAGCCGCGGGGTGTTTCTGGACAACGGGGAAAGCTTTGTTTATTGAAGAAAATGTTCTTGGACATACTGCAGTTGTTGCTCTTTGTTTATTGTGCGCGTTCTTATTTTTCATTCGATTTATTAGCGGGCTACACTGTGTCGGGCTGTTATGAGATCACAATGTTGTGATTGCCGTCCGGCTTAAACTCCACCCACCATAAGGGTACTGTTGGCAGTGGAAACGCGACACGTAACCGACCTGAGCAATACCGCTCCCTCCCTACCCGCACCGAACCGACCCGCAACCTGCGGTGGAAACGCGGCATTAGTGAATATGTGTGCCAGTGCCAGTGATGGGCTAGTTATAAGTATAGTTGCAGCTTCAGTTTACAGCATTACAGCACCAGGTTATGTCAAGATAAAACTAAATGCAGAGTCAAATAGACATCAAGCAATACAATTCTTGATATAATTATTCACATCTTGTCATTGTCTTCATCTCCCGAAACATTTTTCACAGTGGGGGATTCAGAATTTGTTTAATTTATAAACCACAACTCAATGCTAGCCGTTCTGCATAATTGAATTGTATGTCCTCCTGTGCTCCTTTCAAGAAGAGATAAGAATGAAACACCCATGCATGACAGTGTGTGTACACGTGTGTATGGTTCGGAGCGGCAGGGGGAGAGAGAGGGGAGAGTGAGAGACGGGGGGGAAGAGAGCGAGGGTGTTCTGGTACGTGTGCAGGAAAGACCTCTATTTTTAGACAGTGTCCTCGGAGAGTCAGGGCTGAATGAATTTAGGCGGGGGAGGGAGATTGACTTAAAAAAATAAATGGGTTTATTTTTAGCCCTCCTGCATTCATACATTTATGAATCCCTTTATGAATCGCGCCTGTACCGCCTCTAGCAAGCCCATGCCTGTGTTTGTTGCTGCTTTCGCTTCATTGTGAAAGAAAAAAACATGCATGCGATTTGGTGGAAGAGAATTGAGGCAGGTTGAAGGACACGCATATGGAGGCAGGCAAAGAAAGAGCCCAGTCTGGCGTGCGTGCGTGAGTTTGTGTGCGTGCATGTGTGCGTGTGTGTGTGTGTGTGTGTCAGCAGCTCCGCTGTGAAATCTCCTGTTATGGTATAGCCTTCAGCGGTTGCTGATGTATTAAGTCATACGTGACTTTAAGTCCGTGCTTCATGACTGAATGGAGAGATGGGGCTAAAAATTTAAAAAGTGAGTCGAATGAAAGGGATACAATGGGGCCTATCTTGCACCCAGCGCAATTTACTTTCTACACCGACGCATGTATGTTGCTAGTTTGCACCCGGCGCACAGCTGATTTTCCTCCGCAGCAAACTGGCGCCGCTACCCTTGCACCTGGAGAGGAGTCTCGGGGAAAAGCAGAGGCGTGTTCCGGCGCAAATTATACTTGGTGCTACTTTAGTGATCTAAAAAATGCCCCATTGCAATTGCGCAACTGTTCGCAAAATACCTGGTCTAAATGCCCTAGTGGATAGCGCAGTTGGTGTTACTATTTTTGACGTGGCGCAACTGCAACATAAGCTTACACACACGTAGGCTATACACAGCACAAACATGCAAACGATTAGCCTAATTCAAATATCATGGTGTCAAATATTGTTCATATGTGTGAAACTGCATAGAAATAGCATGTGGATTGTGGGAAAAAATAGGGGCTGCATGAATGAACACTGTAGTAGGCTATGCCATGCGTCAAAATAATAATAACAATAATAATAATAATACACTCGAGCAAAGTATATCCCAGCCCAGCGTGTACAAGCCCATCACGTACAAGCCCATCACTTTTAGGATTGATGAGTTTACCGCGATTGAGTGTTTAAAAGAATGAATGAATACGGGTGCGTGCACCCATCTGTTTAAACACACGCAAACTAAACATGTAATGCATAATATAGTCCATGGCGATTAATGGTGGGACACATACATATTATGAACACAAGTTGACAACGATAATGTACAGAATACTGCACAAACAATGTTTGTTAATGTATTGCTGCATATCATCAAATAGACCCAGAGTTGCGACCACAGGATCGCGTCCACATATCATATCATGTGTTATGATATGTGGCGAAATGTACAACTCCGTGTTTCTGAAGTTGGAAAAGAAAACTCTATTCCATGTGTGAATTAGGACTATTATTTGGGCATGCAAATGGGCTGTCAAAATATCAACTAAATATCATCAAATGCGCTGGCTCTTAAAGGAGATGGGAGATAGCACTCTCATTGGTTTATTGCACAATACGCCCAAAACACACGGGTAATTTAGCTACTTCAGACCAACCCATTTTAGATTTGCAGAAACCAAAAAAAAAGTAATTTATCCGCCGTCATAATAGCAACATTGCCATAGAGCCGCCCACATGGCTTCTTGCGCTTGGTGCTTCAGACTTACGTTTCAGACTGTTAAAATAGGGCCCAATATGCAAAATGATAAAAATGTAAATAAGTTCTCCAGAATGCAAGGCAATGAGAACACGAAAATCCCTGAGAGACCAAATGGAGATGAAAGGACGTGGACGGAGATATGAGATTAATTAGTTGTGTGAACTGGAAGTGGGGAGCGAACCAAGGTTAGCTGCTTTTATATAAGGGACAACAATGGCACAAACCTATGTATTCCCAACAAAATTATTTTCTAAATGACTAAATATTTGTTTTTATAGAAGATTGACATTTGCATGATTCCAAACCTAGTCAGAATCCCATTCATTCTGGGTTATTGTCAGACTGTCAGACTGCTAGTGGGCATTTAATTCACTGTCACATTGAAAGCCATATCCTTTTTTTTGTCTTATGAATGGATGAGATTTACGATTTATTTTTTATGTCATACAACTTGCAGGTGGCCGACCCCATAGGGGATTATATGACACCTCAATATTCAAACAAAAACAATGCAGACATTGGGAGTGCTCGGAGATAGACCCTACACAACACAGTAGAGGGATGCTCAATGTGAAACAAATCAAGATGAAACAAAGCACAAAAGCAAACTGAAGAAAAATACAGTCCATCATACATACCAACCCGGTGTCACGTGCACTCACATACACAGGCCTGGCCATACACATACTGCACATCAGTGCTAAATATACTGTATATGTACGCAGGAAACCAGGCCGTTTCACTTTTAAATTGCCTTTAAAAAATGTTTCATATTGATAGAGCCGTTTCTATTCTGATTTCCAGAGTACTCCATCGGCACAAATTCTTTATTTTTGTCTACCTTACTAAAAAGATAGGTACAAAAAAGGTATTATTCTCTTAGAAGGGAGAATACAAAGCAAAGTGTCCTTTGTTTTCAACTTCCTTGAGTTTGCACAGACTACATGGTCTAAACTCCTCAGCATTAACTGTCAATATGGAGGCCAAGTATGCCAGCTCTGATCTGAGCATAGCCCATAGGCCGTTTTCCCGAAACGGGTCATACAAAACATATTTTCCCGGACCGTTTGCATACTTTATTTCACCCAAAAAAGTGGTTAGCTCCTTATGTCTATCAGTTATTTAATTGCTGAAAAAGAACATTTTGCCCTACACTAATCACATTCTTCTTTTTCTATGATCAAACAGAACTCTTGCATTTTCCCTAGCCTATTTTGTTTGTCATATAATGCTAAGAAGACCTGTCCTGATGATTTAATTGGTATTCAGCCCCAGTATCCTATTTCAGAGGCGCATCATGCACATACTCTAACTTGCCTCATTACGCTTGCATCCCATACCTTCAATGATAGCCAGGATTGCTACAAACGTATGTATGCTCCAGGACATTTTGCATGGCTCCATTGTGGACAGCCTCACTTTTGGGGTACTGTTTAAATCCCCATACCCCTGCTACATAATCCAACACTGTGCATATCCAAGCTTAATATTGTTTGGAGTAGTGTTCTACTCCATTTCCATTGCCACCAGTTATTCACAGATGTCTACATATTTAGTAAATTAACTTTTGTTTCCATCACAACATTGTCATCGATATGCAGATACTAGGGTCTCGCTCTGCACTTCACTCCACACATAGGCTGTTTGATTTTATTGGCTAAATCATCGATGTGTAAAGCAAACAGTGTGGTAGACAGAGCGCCACACCCTGTTTAACCCCTGCTGGTGTAGGAAACCAGTTGGTTGGGTATTGTTTACTTTTACACAAGCTTGAGATGTGCCATAAAGAGGAACAATTGCATGATAGATCTAATTCAAGAATGTGTGTTCTAGTTTTACTGGCTTGTTATACTATTGCCAAAAAGATCAGATATGAATGAAAATCTTAAATATATATCTGAATACAAATATTAACAGAACTAGCATAACAAACAATGTGTGTAACAAATATACTGTATATAGCCTATGTTGGAATTTCACAAAATGAGTGCTTTTGAATAGAGATGTGTCTTCATGGGGTGTGATCAGTAGCGGTTCTACTGTAAATTGCGGGCGAGATTTGTCGAGGGGGGGGGGATGCCTTGACGTGCGCGAGCAAAATGTGATAAAACGGACAACCTACTCTGCACAAAATGGTTCCTCGGTGTAGGAGCCCGACAGAAAAGACTGTTTCATGCCCTTGACCTCGGAACAACCTTAACCTTTTAATTGAATGGCCCAGCTTATAGGGGATGGGGAATACAAGTTCTGTTATGAAAGTTATAAGAGAGGGTTCATGTCTTGCCTTAAAGTTATTACCCATGTTTTTAATCAATCTTCCCATGACAGACATGCAGAGGATAAAACAGGGGAGATATGGTCACATTTCTTGGCACACGTTAGGATTTGATTACTCAGGAGATTGATGATTCCTGGCTAAAACCGGTTTATAGAGGCTTCCAGTAGGATACTTGTATCATGCTCTCCATGCTGTTGAGATACATTTGACATTAACTCAAGTTAAAAGTCACATTAAGCTTGAAAGGGGTGAAGATATGTGTTTACTTGATATGTATACATTATCACAATCAAATTGAATAAACATTCTCCTCCACAACTTTTGCAGTGGCCCACCGAGTATCAACTGTGTGATGTGTTTGTGTAGATCACTCAGAGGAGAATGTAGATTGGAATAATATTGCTCTCAGAATAAACTACGAACACTCCAAAAATGACATTTTGGGGGAATTTAACTGTGACTTTTGAGTGGGAAGTTAAGCTAAAACAGAAATCAACCCAGGGGTCAGATAATTCACAAGTTTATAATCAACACTATCATTATTATCGCATATCAATGAGAAGCAGGAAGTGGCAGTATGTCCAACAATTGATAGCTGGCCAATATCTAACTGATTGAAGACACATCAAATTAAACAGGGAGAAACTTTAACATGCAATGTATATCTACTTTTGACTGCAGAGATCAAAACAGCCAGACAGAGAGCAAATGTGCTCCAGGCAATAAAGAACATGGTCTTCATGATGAGTTGGCGTGGGGATGTATCGCAAAGTGAAAAAACACAACAGAGTTGAAAGGTCAGGTTACCCACACATGTTCATGTTCCGGCGTTGACGGGAGTGAGCAGGTCAGTTTCCAAGATGAAAGGCAGAGACTGTGCTTTGGATTGATTACAAGAGGATGGGGGGGGAATTGGCAGTGTCTTATTACGGGCCGGGAAAATAAGGCTCTGAATGGAGGTCATCCAAGGGCTGACATCATGTCTTTATAGAGGACAACAACAGCCTCACCTTGAACAGACACATTAGCTTCCTGAATAGACCAACAGTAGAAGAATGCTGGCCGACTTCAGGGCAGTGTATTCCCTTATTCACATCGGAATGCAGGGTGGATTTAGGCAGGTTTATGGGTGAAGAGGGGAGGTTGTAGAGAAAACCTTTCTTCAGAAATTTGACTCTGGACTTGTTTGGAACAGCTGCCCTGCAAAAACAAGGCAAAATTGTATATTTATATTCTTTATTCTTTATATTATATTATATTTATATTCTATAAAGTGGACTATATTTAAATGGCAGGTTGTGATGAGTCATATGCCTTCACTGGCCTTCTAAACAGCAGGTCTCTGTGTTCAGGGGCACTAAGTTTCTGCCGAAGTTGGATGCAAGATCCTACTCCGGGGGGGCCTGATTGGGGATAGGGCATGTCTGACTTTGTCAAATGTGACAATTCCTGTCATATCGTTGTGCATATTGTACCCATTCTCATGCAAACAATTTGTGAAATTGGGCTGGATTTCATGCGGGAAAAAGAAAAAGTTTCACACTTTTGTTCATATTTTGGGACTCGCTCCAAGTTTATACCAGTAGGGGGGAGGGGGGTGTAATACACCCTGTGGTCTCAGTTGGTTTCACTGCCGCAGACTCCATTCTGCCAAGTTTTAAGTTCATTTGTTTGTTTTCCGCAGCTGTCCTGGTTCAAGTTAACAATCGAACAGAGAGCCAAGCAGGAAGGAACATGGCTCATTCAACTTTGAATCCTTTCATACAGTTTTAGAAATAGGACAATCGTCTGTCAATCATTATACTGTATTTCTTCCTTTATTTCTCCATAAACTTTCTTTGTAAGGGATTAAATGTCTGTAAAGTGACCCCACTTTGGGTCCCACTTTGTAAGGGAAATCAGCTCAGATTTAAGATCACCGCTGAGTTGTGAAATGCATTACATATTTAAGTTGAAATTATCACAATGACATCTTTGTGGTGATCTGTAATGTCCCTGTCGAAGTAAGATAAAGAAAAAGAATGCACTATGTATTTATTCATATGTATTCCAGGTACAGTATGTACATGGACTGTTGTCAAGACACCACATACAAAAACGTGTGTATGGAAGACTGAGGGAAGGCAATTATCTCTGTGTCTCTGTGGCAGTTGGAGATTTCAATGGTGCAACACATTGACACACAATACATACCTATGTGTCATAAAATATACACCAGGCTCCATAAAGCACAGTGGAAATAACGGTAAGCTTGTGTAAAGTAAGGGTTTGTGCAAGACATTGAAGACAGTAATTACTTCTCAAGAAATAAATTACGTTCTACCAAGCAGTCATGTGTGTACAAAAGATGCGCTGTCGTGTTTTATGTAGGTCAAGTAAACGATAGTCTGGGTAAGTATACATATTGCATCAGTGTATAAACAGAATTGATTTAGGAGCTTAAGCATGTGGGAAAGTTGGATAGAAGAAGCGTGTGAGAATTTGTGTATTGTGTGCATGCGGAGGGGGAGCACATTGAATGAACTCTATTCACCCATCGAACTCAATGAACAAAAAAAGCCTTTGGATTCTATTCATGTGACGAGGTCATGTGGTTATTCAAACAAAAATTAAAACAAAAAGAAAACTCTCTTACTGTCCAAGCTTGTCTTTTTAGTCCGGGGCCACTCTGCCTTCTCCCACGTCGAGAATTTTTTTTTTTACAAAAACAAGTGGACAGGTAAGTAATATTTAGAAACAATCAAAACCACAAATGGTAGTTTGAATCGTTATTGATGTAATGAAGTTTTGTAAGTGTTGCCCCAGACTCCTGTACAGTAACTAAGGTATGGTAAGACTATTGAACAGTGGATAATACAGATTTTTGATCTATAACCTGTTTTACTTTTACATAAATGCTTCTTGACAGTTTTGATTGTATATTGCAATGTGTGATTTCCAGCTGAATCTATTATAACCCCAAGAAATGTATTTTCATAAACGTTTACGAAACGTTTTTTATCAAACCATATTTTAATTTTGCTAATTTCTTTTGTGATGTTTTCTTCTAGTTATTTTAACCCTTGTCCCCAGAACAGAAAATATTAATGTCATCAGCAAACAAAACCAACCTCAAGGCATTGGAAACATTTAAATATAATTGATATACAAGATGAACAGTTTAGGACCCAATTTAGATCAACCATGCTATATTTATGTTGGGTTTTCGTAACCTTGCTGCATGTTCGCCTGAGTTTGCTCGTGCGAGTAGACAAACTTTACTGATGGTAATCAGTAAGGGCAGTAAGGAAGCCCTGCAGGGCCTCTTGTGAACGGCTTGAATTGAATTTATTTCAGCCAATTCATTTCTTTCAGCCAATTCATTCAACCATGGCCAAGATAACCACCACTACGAGTCTCTACTTGTACTTGTGAAAGTACCATAGTCGTCTGAAAACCTATGTATTCGCTTTTGATGTGAACGCACAGTCAAAGTTGTGCTGTACCACAACACTCCTTTCCATCGCAGCCATGTAACATTACATAATAAGGCTAGCGCGCTGTGGGCATTTAGTTGACATTGTCGTTTTTTCCCCATTTAATTTCTGAAGCGGGTACATTTGTTAAAACACATGTTTTATTGGAATAATGCTTATAATGCTTCGAAAAACTAAAGTGCTGTGTAGAGTATTCAGTCTCTTTCGGATCCACTCCTGGTCTGAGTTCACCTCATAGTGGAAACGCACGGCATGGTACAGTTCGGTATGCTACGGATGTACCTGGTGGGCCCCTGAATCCACTGTAGGAGATACGAGCAGCTAGGGTTCATATGATCAGAAGGTTAGGACAGTCGGGTGTTCCTGTAGGTGTGAAAAGCAGTGTGCTGGTGTGGTCAAATTGTGTCTGAAATTGACCACACCAAAAGTCCATGTTGCTTTTAAGGTTTTTCTGGAGAAATGCTTCTACCCGGGACCACATGCTCCATTGTCTGGACAAAGGATTTCCACTGCCACTGATGTAAAAGCCTGTATGGGCCTGTATTCATTATGAAATCTGATCCTGGCCTTATTCGTATTATTATAGTCTGATTGTTAGGATTTCACAGTTTCTAAGCTGGGAAAATGTGACATTTTCCAACTGTCAATATTTTACCAAGTGACACTCAATTCAGTATATGTCACCTGGATATCTGCTCTAAACAGTGAGCAATACATATTTCAAAAATATTTGGAGGAAAGAGATCCCTTGTTCAGACAAGTATGTGCTTGCTTTATGACTTCAAACATAATTTCCCACTTCCACAGCTAAGCTTACGCACAAATCCAGTCTTAATGTCTGCAAAGTTATTGCCAATAAAAAAAATATTCTGCTGGTCTTATCCAACAAGTCTGGACTTATGACCTTCAGTGTTTTACTCATGAGAGACAACAGGGTGCTTGATTTTATCCTGTTATTCTGTGATTCATGTAGCTTTCATGTTCAATATTTTCCCTTTTATCAGTGGACAAAATGTGTGTCATTTAATATATGACATTTATGATAAGCAGACAAGGAAATTAAACGGGAGACAGTGTTCATATCAATAGTTCATCGCTATACAAATGTAGGCCACTGTATCTCAAGCGCTCCTGACAGCCAAGGTGGCATTCAGTTTGGGCTGTTTTAATGGTGATTTTGGATGCTGGTTGCCTAGCGATGAAGAAATGTGTTTGAGTAAGGAAAGGGCAAGAGTTAATTTTATTTTGTAGTTCTTTCAAAGGACATCCTTTGCTTTTACTTACATTTTAATTAAAACATTTTGGTAATATTTTTATTTTATATTAGGGGGTTACAGCTGCTTATCGCACAGGTGGATGAGATCAAGGAGAGACTGCTACATTTAGATTTTTTCTTCAGTTTGAGGTCGCTGTAGGAGCAGATCGTTCGAATTACTAAAATGGGTAGTTACGATGACTTAATCAACATTAATTTCTTGCACGTTTTTGGCTATAGTTCGGGACATGCTACTTTAATATATTTATATATAAAGTAATGCTCTCAGTCATATTGTACAAATATATGTATTCATACACATTATAATGTGATTGAGAGAATCTGTTCTCAAGAACAGAGAGCACGAAAATGAGACAGAGCTATGTTTAGGAAGTAGGGCTTCTAAAACACTTTCCCTTTCATCTCCAGCATCATTAAACCGTGCCACACCAACGGCTGGCTAAAGCCAGTCTGCTGAATTTTCCACTTTCCTCCTGATAGATATTGGTCACCTTTGATGTTGAATCAATAGCACTGGGAGAGACAGATCCAAGGAGAAAACTGTGACATTGTTCGAGGAGATGCTAGAAAAGTATTTTGTATTCTGCACAAGAATCATCTCACCAAGAAAAGCCCAAAACTTAACGGTTACGCAGATATATATACTGTATATATATATATATTTTTTTTTTTTTTAAAGCCTAGCCAATTGACATGGTACATTTACTATCACTTACATTTAGGTGATGACACAGGGAATGTCAACACCATATCTAATGCTTTCTTTGGGTTGAACGTCATGTATCTGTTTCAGTCTCTTTGAGACATTATGCTCAGTGTTCAGTGGTTTCTCAAAGCCACCTCTATTTAAAACAGCACACTCCAATGTTATGATGTCTAACGTTGTGTCTTTTCCCAAGGTTATTTCATAGGTGAACGTTCTGCTGTTCAGCACTCTAGTTAGAAGGTTCTCCGTTCCATATTGAGATCTGTATTTTCCCATTCATTTGCATCCATTAAATCAGCAGAGGAATCATTTGAATGGACAGCTTGAGTGCACTATCCACCAGCTGCGGGGTACCATTGGTTTCAATGCATACAGCCCGGATACAGTGTGAAAAGCAATGCCATGTGTAGACTGATGGCTACAGCGCGCACTCTGCACAAAATAATGTTTCTGACTTTCTCACTTTTCACTCCAAAACAGACTGGACATACAGACCGCTACAATGGTGCTCTGTATTATTTTTGCTTCATTGTAAACAATATGATTATATTTATTATTTGGGTCGTACAACAAACATGAAGTGAAAGGTGGTTAAGAGTCCTGCCCGTAGATTCAACCAACCACCATTTCGATTTTTTAATCCTGTGCTTTCTCGGTCCAGCTAATATGTACGTACAGCCATGTTAAATCAATTATTTAATTATCACACACACACTCTTACACTGTACAAATACTTTTAGCAATCATTGCAGTAAGTTAATTGAGTCCAGAGCCATATATGTGATTTAACCTGGTATCAGATTCACTGTAAGTAATTGCTTTTTAATTGAACACGTTATAAATAGAAAAGCCAATTTTTAGTGATTATCTCCATACGTGCAAAGAATATGAAGGAATGTGTGCTGTCTAGATATAGTGTGACCAGAGTATTCACCACTCTCTCAAGGTTGTTCTTATCTAATGCTGTATTTATTGATTTATTTTTACCCCTAATGGCAAGAATGGCAAGATCACTCAACTCAGAGTAACCCACTCAGCTCCACTGTGCAGATCTAGGGTTTAGGGATAGTCAGGGTCATGGATAGGGTAAGGTGTTGGGTTAGGGATAGAGTCAGGGTCATGGTTAGGTGTTGGGTTAGGGATAGAGTCAGGGTCATGGTTAGGTTTAGGGTAAGGTGTTGGGTTAGGGATAGAGTCACGGACATGGTTAAGATTAGGGTAAGGTGTTGGGTTAGGGATAGAGTCAGGGTCATAGTTAGGTTTAGGGTAAGGTGTTGGGTTATGGATAGAGTCAAGGACAGGGTCATAGTTAGAGTAAGGTGTTGGGTTAGGGCTGTGTGACTATATGGAAAAGTGACTGCATGGAATAAATGTTACGTCATATTTAGACAGCTGAAAACCTAATCAGACTGCCTTCAGCAGGTTGCTGCTGTATGTGTTGGGTCCTCTGCATGGATTCACATCACATAAGATAAGCTTCATGAATTCCAGGTTGGGGAAATAACATGAATGTATGGAACCTACGTGCCTCTGGTCATAGCAGTGTCATCCCCGGCCTTGTAAGACGTTTGAAAGTGGCTTGTTTTAAAGACTACTGCAACTATGAAATGTGTCTCTGGAGCAGGTGATGCTGCTAGAACTCTAGTGATGACAGGTAGAACAGTCCCCCCGATTGGCTGAGAGGATGCAATGCATAACAAAGAAAAACAGAATCATTATGGTTACCTAACACATTATGTAACAGTTGCTGTGTGTGTGTGTGTGTGTGTGTGTGTGTGTGTGTGTGTGTGTGTGTGTGTGTGTGTGTGTGTGTGTGACGTTGGCATCCGGGTGCCAGAAGCTGCGAGAGGGCCCGACGTGAAATCCGGAAGAACATTTGTGCGTTGTGGGTGTGACTTCAGATGGGCGAGATCAAGTGTGCAGGAGGAGAGTGGTGTTTTGGGGTACTTGGGGAATATTTAAGGAATATTTAAGGAGAAGTGGGGTATAAGGATGGTTGTTAGACTAACAGGTCTGGAGTAATGTGTGTAACTAGGTGTGGGGATAGGTAAATCAAAAATGAGTAGGGGAGGGTTCATTTAATTAAAAGTGGTATGGGTCAGGCCGTGTAGGATATATTCAGGTCCAAATCACGTAGGTGGGGCTAAAGTGTCCGAGGTGAGTGGGTGACACCTGGCTCTCGGACCAGCCAAGGGCTACATCAGTGCGGAGGGGAGGACTGTGGTTTTTCTTGGAGTTTGGATTGTTGAAGTTAGTTAGTTATTCATGGAGATTCATGGTTTGGAGTTCTTTTTTTTGGTTTATTCTTTTTTTTTGCCTCCTGACGGACATTTATGTTACATGAATAAACTCAGGTCAACTGCCTGTTCAACATCTGTCACACTGCCTCCAATCCTTCCACCACCGCAAGGCTATCCTGGTAACAGTGTTCTATGTGAAGGCCTCAATAAGAGATATTGCAACAGAAATAGTGTTACAAGGTCATAACAGCTGTAATGGAAGGGATTATTTACAACTACGACAACTGGTCTTTATCACAAAATTACGTGGTGATGTAGGACCCCGATTCTCATTACACGGCTACTTACTAAAGATTCAATAATTTCACACAAAATATATCACACAAATAGACAAATAGCACTTTTATCGAGAGCAACTTACAACCATTTATACACACATTCACACAAACCGACTTTTGTTGTTATTGATTTAAAAAGGTTTTGAGTGCTTCGGCTTAAAAAAAATGTCAATTAGATTCAAATAGATTGTGTGGAAAATAAACCATTTATTAAAAAAAACATCAATCAACCAATCGAACCAAAGTAAATAATATCAAAGTGTGATCCATGCAGGTAATGCATACACCAACAGCGTGACTTTATAATCAAGCCTAGCGGTATACTCATGCTACATAAAGTGGGAGTATTAGCCCTCCTTCCATTGCATCCTCAGGAAAGGTTCAACAGTGTACGTGACTGAGAGTGAGGCTTATCAATTAGTGGGGGGGGGGCAGGGGGCTACATCTGTTAAGACTCCAGTCACGTGACTTCACGACAGTCACGTGACTTCAGTCACGTGACTGTCGTGAAACCATGATCCCTCCCTTAATCTGGGCTCTGTAGCCACGTGATTCCAGACCTCCACCACTCCCCCCCCCCACCCACAATGAGGTCCAGGCATGTGGGACTGCTTATTAAGTGAAGCCATCATCTATGCCACCTCCATCTAAACCCTGACCTTCAGTCATTCTTTGTCAAGAGCTCAGATTTCAATTATCATCTCCCCGAAGTGAACCCAGTGAAACATTTATCATGTGAAGGTTGGGGGCAACCATTTACCAAGAGGAACCCCTAAACTATTTGACCTGAGTATTCAGGCAGTGTTTCATTACTGTTGCCCCTAATTATTTGCTACAACAAATACAAGGAAATGTTAGTTAATTGCTTTCCTTGGCTTTGACCAGAGCCGTGGAGGCCAAATGGCTGAGTCCTCTTTCACACAATGTTGTGGCTCGGAGCTCTCCTCTTTTCTAACAACGGAGACTAAACGGCCCGCAGACCCAGAAACAGGCAGGCGCTCAGTGTGACTGAGGCTCCCCAAAGACAAGCTAGTTCACTGAGGAAATACTGGGATTAAACCGTGTTCTCACCATATTTAACGAGGGGATTTTGTTAAATTCTCAGGGATGTTCAACCACTAAAATTCTGGCAACACATGGTCCAGTGATGTGACCTCACTTGTACAAAGAATACTTGTACAGAATACTTCATTGGATTTTTTGTTAGCGATACTCCGCCATATTGAGAGGACTAAAGATAGTTGCGGTAAAACCCTAAATCAATGTTAATATACTAATGCTGTTAATTTTGAAAGATTTAATTAGTTAATTTTTTTAACACAGTTTTGTTTACTTCCTGTGGTGGCGGAGCTATGTGATGTGTCACAAAACCTGCCAAAATCATGGCTAAAGATTGAAAAGGACAAGGAAGGAGTTTTAGGCGAGAAATTTCAATTTAAAAAGTTGCCTGACGGATCGGAGATGGCGAAGCAAAATGCATTACCACAGAACTAATTTGTCTTTTAAATATCTTCTCAAAGTAAAATACCCTCCTGAAACTAGGGCTTCGCTAATCTAAATGACGGAGCGTGGTACTCTGCAAATAACGAAACCTCTAAGTGAGAAGGTAAATTATAAACTGCCACCCGAATAGAATAGTAGAAGACGATGGACTGAGAGAAATCATTCAAATTGCATCACAAGACATCTCTTATAATCTCCCCTCGAGAGGAACCATTGTGTCACGGGTACACACTTTGTATGGAGGCGAGAGGGCAGGGAGGATAAACATACAGGATGAAAAAACAATTTTAATTAAAATACTTCCTTTGTGTTGATTCTACATTAATTCCATAATTGACATTTAAATATCCATTATTAGCTTCAGTCTTAAGAAAAAAGTGATTAATTGTGATTAATCACAGCAAATTGTGCGATTAATTTGTTAATTTTTTTAATTGATTTGACAACACTAAACCTAAACCAAGGCTAATGAAAACATGAAAAACGCTGTGGCAATTTCAACAATGTCTCTCGCTTATGACAAATAATTTCACAATGAATTACTAAACAATTACCAAAAATACACTACTAACATAACATTCCAAATGCTACAATGCTTCCAAAATGAGGGCAGTAGTTGTCATGTGACATCGCCATGTACAAGCCCTATAAGTGATAAGGTCAAGGAGGTGTCTTCTAATGTTGTAATATTAACACTGAGTTAATGAGCTGCTACTCCCTTTTGATGATATGGCTGGGGAACCACAGTGGTGCCAAATGAAGCCTTCTGTCTGATCTGTGTCCCACGCAGTCTTCCAATTATCCACATGCATGCACAATACATGTGTACATGTGTTCTCAAACTCACACATGCACGTATGCCCTTGCATGCACACACACAAACACATGCACGCACACACGCATGCACACACCACCATGCATGTGCACACAGACACCTGCCCACACACATTTGCTCTTGTGCACATAGTCATGTCCTTGTGCAGACATACCCATGCACGGACACACAATACACAAGCACAC
>OMLJ01112611.1:0-10024 GCA_900302595.1 Gadiculus argenteus
ATATTTTGCCGTTGAACAAACTTGATGATTTTCTGTCGATCCACTTCTGTCCACACAGTTGCACCCTCTGTGACGGTTTAATGAAGTAGCAATCACTAATGACGAGGAGAATGTGTGCTGTCCATGCATCCAATGACGAGGACAGGGACGTCACCAGGAGTGACCGCCTGCGGGGGCTTAGTCAGTACCGGCTCTAGCCCATTGGTAGCCCCTAGGCAGGATTTCTTGAGTTCTTCCCCCCCCTCCACCCCCGACAATGATCGGAACGGGGACAAAAATTTAACAACAATTAAAATCCTGCAGATGCCAGATGTTAGTTACACAAATGTTGGAGCCTTCAGAAAATGTAGCGTTAAAATGACCCCTCACCCCTAGCCCCTCCGCCAGCGCTCTCGGAAGCAATTTTAATCCAAACTATTATTTATTTCAACACATAATCTGTTTTATAAATCTTTCCTGGAGGGGGGGGGGCTGAGCTCCCCCAAAATAGGCCTAACGAGGAAGGACTCAAAACACGCCTCGTCTGTCTCCGTTTCTAGGTGAACGGCAGAAAGTCCTCAACTGGCTGCTCTCGTACAATCCCCTCTGGTTACGCATCGGACTGGAGGTTGGTTTCCTTGAGATACGTTGTCTTTTTTTGATAACATACTTTGAACTGAACTAGTGTTGACATTGGGCTTCAAAACCTTTTGACTGCATGTCAAAAAAAAAAAGATATATATTTTGATTATTTTTTTGAATCCAGACAATCTTCGGAGAGATGATCCCGCTGGAGAGCAACAGCGACGTCTTGGGTCTGGCCGTGTTCATCCTCACGCGGTTGCTGTGGAATCCGGACATCGCCACCGAATTCAGACACGCTAAAGTGCCTCACTTGTACAAAGACGGTGAGTCTTCAGTCGGCCGTGCTGTCTAGACGGCAGCGGGGGGGCGGTACTCTCGCCGTTCTGCACGCGGACGTTGATCACAATTTCCCCCCCCCCCTCTGTGCTCCCTGGGTCAGGCCACGAGGAGGTGCTGTCGCGCTTCACTCTGAAGAAGCTGCTCCTGCTCGTGTGTTTCCTGGACAAGGCCAAAGAGTCCCGCCTGATCGAGCACGACCCCTGTCTGTTCTGTATGGACGCCGAGTTCAAGGTAAGAACCGGCACGTCAGCGAGCATACACACCGTTTAAACCTCCCGTAGAGATTTTCTTTACTACTACTTTTAGCGCCTCTGGACCGCAACGCTTGAAACCGCCGTGCGAGGAAGAGAGCGACGTAGTACTTGAAGTTAACCTTCAACTGAACAATGACCTTCATCTGTTTTTGTCAAAACAAAGAAAGCAAAACAAGAGACCCAACCGCAACCATTTCATCACTTAAAGACCTGAGACGGAGTTGAAGTGAAAGTTTCACCATGGTGAAAGTTCAACCATTGTTAAAGAGTTTGTTTTTAAACGTGGTAATATGTCTTGTACGACCATCAACATAGTATCTATGCCATTTTATCATTGTTAGTGAAATAAGACCCCAATTTGAAAAAAATTTTTTTGCGATGCTCCCCAAATGCCACTCTGCTGTGAACGCAGGGGGCGTCCTCTTCCTCCTCTTCCTCCTCTTCCTCTTCGTGATGTCTGAGTGGACGTTACGTCACGGTGTGTGGATGGTGACTCTCCTTCTGAGCAGCGGTTATTTAATGTCTGCGTCTGAGTGAGGGTCAGACTTCCTGGACACACTATTGTATGACGCTACAGTGTGTGGCTAGGGGTGTAACGATCCAATGAAGCAGAGCGACACACCGATAGTTTGGGGAACGATCCCACTGCATCGACGCCCAAGCATCGATGCATATCGCTGTATTATGCGCTTTTATTTTGACCATCTCCTTGCGCGGGTGTTTGTGAAACCATTTCTGCGCCAAGCCGCTCACGTATCCGTTCAGTGGTTGAATGAGGCAGACAGCGAACGCATGTGTGAGTGTGAGGATGTCTAGTTTTGGTTTGGCTACTAGCAGCATGGCAAATGGTGTTGCCAGATTGGGCACATTTCCAGTTTTTCCTGCCTAACGTGATTAAAAGTTGCCCAATCTGGCAACACTGACAGCTAATCCTAACAGCCAAGATGATTCAGATTTGTTTTTAGAAGAAAACTATCCCACACAGATAGGTTGGGAATGGTCTACGTTCAAAATGAAAGGCTCTTTAAGTTAAGCCATAAAAAACGTTTGCACTTAAATGCAATGTTAAACTTTATTCTTTGTGTATAAAAAAAAAAAATTTAAATGTCCGGAAGAGCAAAGTAATAAAATGCTGAAATTATAATGAAGTTGTTTTTTTTGTGACTTGATGTGAATGTGTTAAATGGGCATATGATCGTCTCGTATCGATCGCATGCTCCTACATTGTACTGCGGCAGATATCAGCAACTACCGTATTGTTGTTCAATGAATCGATTTAATATCTTATCGTGATGAAACCAGAGATTTACACCCCACGTGTGGCGCACTTCATTTACAACATCACTCATAACGCTCACTGGCTTTAATTTATCATAATCATACTTGTACTTAATCATAAACATATGGGCGTTGTTAGATGCATCAATGCTTTAATTAAATAATTTTGAATCGTAATATATCCTATAACGGGTGGCTAATCTGTTGACAACCCTAAACCATCGTAATCGCAAGCATGTCAATGGTTGATGTGTCGTGGAATGCGTGTGTAACAAACTCTTTCCCCCTTACAGACTAGCAAGGACCTGCTGTCGGGCTTCTCCCGGGACTTCTTGAGTGGTGAGGGCAACCTTCCCCGACACATGGGTTACATGGGCCTGCCTGTTTCCCACGCGCAGACGCCCCTGGATGAGTTCAACTTCGCCGTCAAGAATCTGGCAGTGGACCTGAAATGCGGGATTCGTCTAGTGTGAGTGTACTCTGCCCTCTTCTTCTTTTCAGAAGCGTGACGTGGTTCTCCTTCTACTTTTTTATTTGCTTAGGTTTATCTTCCATAGAAAATGTTTGTTTTTTTCTCAAAAGGGAAAGGCATACATACAGTACAAGTAAATCATCAGATTGGCAATGGCACCAATTCATCACCTATTTAGTTCTAGCTCTTTAACTCTATGGTAACGTCTTGCCTTACACTGATGAAGCAGTTCGGAAGTTCCGAACCTGTTCCCGCCTGTTCCCGCCGGTGGGCGAGTACAAGGACAGAAATTAAATCGTATTCCTGAATCGCCACTACTGGTACTACTGGTGCATTTTCCCAACAAGAAGTCCGCCTGGAAAGTGCATGTCTGTCTGCAGTAATGAGCTGGATAACTAACGTCTGCGTGGTCCTCCAGGCGTGTGATGGAGCTCTTCCTCCAGGACTGGAGTCTGTCCCGCAGGCTGCGGTTGCCTGCCATCAGCCGCTTGCAGAAGGTCCACAACGTGGACATTGCGTTCCAGGTGCTCAAGGCCAAGGGCGTCGACCTCAGAGATGAGCAAGGTAAGCACCACTCTCAATCACCCGCAGCAAAGCCACATTCTAGTGCTTTCGCCAACTGAGAATTCCATTCTATCCCGGTTCTAATTCTAATCTATCCCGACGATTCCACTATATTAGTGGTAAATCATTCTTTATTTTGCATACTTAAGAAATGTCAGTGTGTTTTTTTTTTTATTGTACTATTTGGGATGCAAGATATAGCGCAACACTAATCTGATACATGGTCGAAATCTCGTCGAGGTAGGCTTCTCATTTGTAGACATAGGCCCTTTTTTGGTTTGCTGCAGGAAAAAATAGCTGATAGTTTCCACCAATGTACACATATTTAAAGGCATAATATGTAAAATGTCCACATTTTTGGTTTGAGCGTACATTTACGATACACTCCCCTCACGATATGAGATGATTTTAAATTCACCATATGATTTTTCTCACTGTGCAAAAACGCCATATTCCTCCTTATCTAAAGTGCAAATTAAATTGTGTTTTATTTAATTGTATTGTATTTTATATTTAACAAGACATATAAAAAATATATGATTGAATTTAAAAACAAATGACATCAATTTAACTAATGACTAATAACATCTCTTCAAATAAATCAACTAAGACTTGCATGTGCATCTTGGAATGTAAAAGTTTTTCTTAAAGGGACAGTGAGATCACTTTTTCAGATGGAATGGAACAGTACGTGATTAAAAAAAAAAGAAGTGTTTTAGGAAAGCTCTGCTAAATTCCACCTTATTATGTTGGTTTAATAAGAAGCAAACTTTTCATTTTCTTTTGAATGTGTGTCATTTTAGACATTAAACATTTTTATTTTCATGAATCATGCGTTTCCCGTTGACTTGTATTCCCTTTGAAAGGACGAATAAGCTCACGAGGCTGGATGTTCATGACATCCTGTGCTAAATATGTGTGACGTGCCCTATTTTCTCAGGCTCAAACATTGACTCCAGAGATATTGTGGATGGACACAGAGAAAAGACTCTAAGCCTTCTGTGGAAAATTATCTTTGCTTTCCAGGTGAGTGTTTGATTAGTATCATGGCCAACATGTCCCATCCCCAGGAGACCAGACCACTAAGTAATCCTACACCCCCACCGCTCTGGCTTTCCTCTTAAGGTGGAAGTGATTTTGGATGAGACCCAGTTGCGCGAGGAGATATGCTTTCTGAAGAGAACCCTGAGGACCAAGCAGAGACTTGCCTCTCTGAAGGCCGACCGGGGCCTTCAGCAGAGCAGTGCTGGAAGGGGGCCGGCCCCAGTCCGTTTTGAAACCAGCAGCACCAAGATCGGCCTGCTGATGGAGTGGATCAACGCTGTCTGTGACTACTACACTCTGAGGGTGAGTAAATCAAAAAGGGTGGCGGTGGTAGTTCCTATGGAGGGTTCTGGTCTGAAATCACACGTGCCACCAGGGCTGATGGGTTGGTTGCAATATTTCAAACGTGTATTACTTTTCCATTATAATTCATTATTTTTGTCCATTACCCAACGTTTCTGGATTGTTGTCTGAATACTTATGAATAATATTGATTTTCAATCTCAACAGGTGGAAAACTTCACCGTGTCTTTCTCAGATGGCCGGGTGCTCTGTTACCTGATCCACCACTATCACCCTGAAAGCCTGCCAGAGCAGGCCATTAGCCACAGCACCACGCAGACTGTGGACTGTTCCCCTCTGGGCAGTGTTGAGCTGGACTGCTCCAACAGCGACTCAGAAAGCTCCTTCAACTTCCACCCATCCGTCCACAACGGTGTGGTTTAGTTTATTCCAGTATCGATTTTAAGAAATTATAACGAGTTGCTTGGATTTCAACGTGATTGCTCGAAACGTATAATTACCTATATTGTTTTGCAATACAGGCCGGGAATCTCCCTCTGTTGAATTCAAAGATCTCCTTGAAAAGGAGAAGAACAACTTCAGACTGGTCAACAGTGCGGTGGCGTTCCTTGGGGGGGTTCCGGCCATGATCAACCCCGCCGACATGTCCAACACCATTCCAAACGAGAAGGTTTGATGCAGCTTCTAAAAATCATGTATTGGGCTGTGACTGGATTGGGGTCGGTGGGCAACCTTTCTCATTTCCGTCCCATCCCATGACTTCTTTGCAGGTTGTGACGTCATACCTTTCATTCCTCTGCTCCCGTCTCTTGGACTTGCGAAACGAGGCGAGGGCTGCTCGCGTCATCCAGGGGGCCTGGAGGAAGTACAGGCTGATGAAGGACCTTGTGCTCTATCAGGTTGGTTAGGTGTATACCTTTTCCAAACAAAGTAGGAAGCTTTAAATGTCCCTTTTGTTGTTACACCAGAAGTGTATTGAAGCTAACTCCCATTCGCACACATTTCTTTTCACAGCAAAGAAATGTGGCAGCAGCCAAAATCCAGGTGCTTGTAAAGAGCTTTCTTCAGAGACGCAGGGCAGAGCGGGAAAGGTCTGCAGCAATTCTCATCCAAGCCAGGTGGAGGGGTTACGCTGCTCGCAATGCGCTGAGGCTAAAGAGAGAGGCTCAACTTTGGGCTCTGCGACATAAAGCAGCAACAATCATCCAGGTGCAATGAAGAGTTTATATTGTTAAATGGCACATGTACACAGCCCTTTTGAAGGCCTCAAACAATACAATTGTATATAATGAGTCAAATGCATATACCTGATACTGAGAAACAGGCTTCTGTTATTTCCCACCGTAAATATCGCACATTTACACACCCTTAACATATTTTTGAAATCCTCCTCTCCTCCATGCAGGCTCGGTGGAAAATGTACTCGGCTCAGAGATCCTACCAGCGCCTTCGATATCATGTTGTTATTGTCCAGGCACAATGGCGCATGAGGAGGGCGGTCATTGCCTACTGCAAGATCCACTCGGCTACAACAGTCATCCAGACATACACGCGTGCTTGGGCCATGGCAAGAAGACAGCGGGGAAAGTACACCTCACTGAGAAGCGCAGCGGTCAAAATCCAGCGAGGTTTCCGGAGATGGAGAGCCCTGAGAATGGCTCGGGAACGTAGAGCAGCCATTGTAATCCAAGCAGCATTTCGGAAATGGCACTTGGAAAAAGTGACCCGAAGATCGGCCGCCGCCCTGAAGATACAGTCTTGGTACCGGATGCGCAGGTGTGTCCTTCAATTCTTGACCCTCAGGAGGAGTGCGGTTGTCATCCAGGCTCTCTTCAGAGGTCGTGCCCAGAGGAGCCGCTTGCAGACATTGAAGCTCCAGCAGCGCTCGGCCCTCGCCATCCAAAGTGCGTTCAGGGGGCACTCGGTAAGAAAGAACCTGGCCCAGCGGAGACGAGCCGCGGTTATTGTGCAGCGTTGGTTCCGTGCCTGTGTGAAAAGAAACTCTGAAAGGCAGAGCTTTTTAACACTGAGGCGTGCTGCCGTTATCATACAGGCAGTGCATCGCGGGAACACAGCGCGTGCCTTTCTGAGAAAGCAGTGCTGTGCGGCGACTGTAATCCAGGCAGCCTTCAGGAGGTTTGCCGCTGAGAGGCGCTACCTGGCTCTGAAAACGGCCACAACATTCATCCAGCAGTGGTATAGGGCAATGATTTTGGCCCACGAGACGAGGGAGGAGTATAAGGCCCTCCAGTGCTCAGCAGTCGTCATTCAAAGAGTATGGAGAGGGAGGGCAGACAGGAAGAGGCTGGAGAGGCTGCATGAATACGCAACAATCATTCAGGCCAGCTACCGGAGACACAGAGCACAGTCACTGTATAGGTCAACTAAATTGGCAGCTGTAGTCATACAATGTCATTTCAGAGCTAACATGGCGAGAAAGATACAGAGGGCAGAGTACCTTCAGCTGCAAGCGGCTGCCATTACCCTCCAAGCCAACTTTCGAGGAATGAAAGTAAGGACGCAGCTGGACAGGAAGCACCGCGCGGCCACGCTCATGCAGTCTGTTGGAAGAATGCTCATTTGCCGGAAGCGATATTTGCTCCTTCAAAGTGCAACAATTATTGTCCAAAGTCGGTACAGGGCTCTAATAGAGGGCAGAGTTCAACAGCTTGAGTACCAGCAGCAGCGGCAGGCCGCTATAAACATTCAAGCCGCCTACAGAGGTTTCAGAGTTAGAAGAGGGCTGAGTAAGCAGCACACCGCTGCCACGGCCATCCAGGCTCATTTCAGAATGTACAGAGTACGAATGGCGTATCTCGCCACCAGGTGTGCCGCCATAATTCTACAGGAGCGTTACAGGGCACACAGACTTGGGATTCAGCAGGCACGTAGATACACGGCTATGAGGTCTGCCGCTGTGGTTATCCAGGCTGGCTACCGTGCTCATATGGTCCGGCAAAAGCTTTCAGAAATGCACCACGCCGCCGCCGTCATTCAGAGATGGTTTCAAGCGTCTCGGGACAGAAGGCGCTTCCTGGCCATGAAGGCTACAGCGTTGCTCTTCCAGAGGACATACCGAGCAGTAGTACAGACAAGAGAGACTCGCTCAGACTACTTGTTGAGGCGCAGAGCTGCCATTTCCTTGCAGGCGGCCTACAGAGGCATGAAGGATAGACGGCGTCTGCAAGCGCTGCATAAGGCGGCTGTCAAAATCCAGTCCTATTTCCGCATGTTCCTGCAGAGAACATACTACAAGAACCTTCAATGGGCCACCACCACAGTGCAGTGTCGCTACAAGACAAACAAGAAGATGAGAGAGAAGATATTGACTCTTAATGCACAGAGAAATGCTGCGGTTGTCCTGCAAGCGGCCTTCCGTGGAATGAAAACCCGGCATGCTGTGAGACGAATGCACCAGGCTGCCAGTGTTATTCAGCAAGCTTACAGAGCCCGCTGTGAACGCAAACAATATATTGCCTTAAAATCAGCCGCTATAAGACTTCAGCAACAGTTTAGGGCCAATTTGGCTGCAAGACGTCAGTTGCAGGAGTATCAGCAAATAAGAAGGGCTGTGATCTTGCTCCAAGCAGCACACAGAGGCCAACAAGTCAGGAATGAAATATCCCGACAACATGGAGCTGCAACAGTGATCCAGGCCTCGTTTAGGAAGCACAGGGAGCAAGTCAAATTCAAGGCCATGCGGCTCTCTACCATCATCATCCAGAGATACTACAGGTCCTGTGTTCTCCAGAGAGCTGACAGAGGACACTTCCTCAAGGTTAAACATTCTGCCATCGTCCTCCAAGCTGCCTTCAGAGGTCATCGCGTAAGGACGAATATTTCCAAGACGCATAGAGCTGCGACTGTCATTCAGGCAAACTACAGAAGGTACAAACAGCAATCAAGCTTCAGAAGACTGCACTGGGCAGCCTTAGTTGTACAGCAGAGATTTAGGGCTCAAAGACTGCAGAGTTTGGAGATGAAGCACTATCAACATGTAAGAAGAGCGACCATCACCCTTCAAGCTGCCTTCCGTGGAATAATAGCCCGGCAGGCTGTGCGACGAATGCACCAGGCTGCCAGTGTTATTCAGCAAGCTTACAGAGCCCGCTGTGAACGCAAAAGCTATCTTACCCTGAAATCATCAGCTCTCACTCTTCAGCGACGGTTTAGGGCCAATTTGGCAGCCAAACATCAGCTGCAAGAGTATCAGCAAATAAGAAGGGCTGTGATCTTGCTCCAGGCAGCTTATAGAGGCCAGCAAGTCAGGAAGGAAATATCCCGACAACATGGAGCTGCAACTGTGATCCAGGCCTCGTTTAGGAAACACAGGGAGCAAGTCAAATTCAAGGCCATGCGGCTCTCTACCGTCATCATCCAGAGATACTACAGGTCCTGTGTTCTCCAGAGAGCTGACAGAGGACACTTCCTCAAGGTCAAACATTCTGCCATCGTCCTCCAAGCTGCTTTTCGAGGCATGGTGTCAAGGAGGAAAACAAACCAAATGCACCAGGCCGCCAGTACTATCCAGCAAGCTTACAGAGCCCACTGTGAACGCAAACAATATCTTGCACTAAAATCAGCCACTATAAAACTGCAGCAACACTTCAGGGCCAATTTGCTGCAAAACATCAGTTGCAGCAGTATCGGCAAATAAGAAGGGCTGCGATCTTGCTCCAGGCAGCTTACAGAGGCCAGCAAGTCAGGAAGACGATTTCCCACCAACATGGAGCTGCAACAGTGATCCAGGCCTCATTTAGGAAACACAGAGAGCAAGTCAAATTCAAGGCCATGCGGCTCTCTACCATCATCATCCAGAGATACTACAGGTCCTGTGTCCTCAAGAGAGCTGACAGAGGACACTTCCTCAAGGTCAGACAGTCTGCCATCGTCCTCCAAGCTGCCTTCAGAGGTCATCGTGTAAGGATGAACATTTCCAAGACGCAAAGAGCTGCGACTGTCATTCAGGCAAACTACAGAAGGTACAAACAGCAATCAAGCTTCAGAAGACTGCACTGGGCAACCTTAGTTGTACAGCAGAGATTTAGGGCTCAAAGACTGCAGAGTTTGGAGATGAAGCACTATCAACATGTAAGAAGAGCGACTATCACCCTTCAAGCTGCCTTCCGTGGAATAATAGCCCGGCAGGCTGTGAGACGAATGCACCAGGCTGCCAGTGCTATTCAGCAAGCTTACAGAGCCCGCT